>JAVQJX010179183.1:0-12222 GCA_036025115.1 Ambassis agassizii
ATTTGACAGTCTGTTGACTACAATTGAAGACAGGACAATGTTGAGACCTGAGAGACCTATTGTGAGAACATTTTGGTCAAACAAAAATCTAGTTTGGAACTTTTTGGTACATTTCTTGACCCTAAATGATGCTAAAATAAAGTTGCCTCCAAGTCCTGTTGCTAGTCTTGTCGTTCCCACATGCTCTTTACCTTTTCAGGCTTATAGAAAGTCCATGAATGAATGAATGAATGAATGAATGAAGGAAGGCTCCTCACTTCAGGGTAAAGAAACGCCCCTTGCATTATATACCAGCTTAGTTTACATTGCATAAGCGCTGTATATAAGCTGGAATTTTGGAACATGCAGACTACTTAGTTTTCCTCTAAATACGACTGGTGTGTTTTCCACAGCAAGAGAAAAAAAAAAGCATGGCGCTGTGACATCCCATCACGACCCTGCAGCCCCAATAAGTAATTCTTCTGCCTCATCGGTCCTGATTCCACAGGTCATATCAGGCGTTGGGGTTGTGGGGACAGCCACCCGGATCTTGTCAATATGATGGGCTGGCTGGCACCAGGGAAAGCCAGAACCATGTCAGCCAGACCCTCGGGGGCGCCTATGGAGCTGGAAGCCAGAACAGGATATTACTGTGTGATCATTCACCAGCAGTAGCAACAGCAGACAAATCATTAAACCGCTGGCTGCGTGCCGCCGAGCCTTTCGGGCATTTCTGTCTGTCAGCCTGACTTTCCCTCAGGTTAAAGGGTGTAGCTGTCTTGTAAAGTTCTCAGTGCCTCTTTTAGGTTTTAGAATTTATGCCCCCAAAAAAGGTTAATTTATTGTTTTCCATGCAGGTTATAAGCACTGAATTATTTATTTTCTCCTCTGTGCATACTCTCAGATTAACTTGCCCATACCTGCTTTTTATGGGTGGAAATCTCCGCACACATTACACATTACTCCTAACCACTAATTAGTCTATTTTTCACATGTTTTTTGATTGGTTTGGTTTCCCCATTCTTTCATCAGAAGCACCGGATTCACACGCGCAAAATGAAATTACACAGAACGCTCCCGCTTGTTACTGATGAACACACACAAGCACGCAATCCCCTCGTTTTTTTTTATCAGTAATCATTGAAAAATGGGTGGGAAATTGGAATTAAGTCAGGAACGGTGTAGCTGAAAGAGAGCTTTGTTTCCAACTTGAACTTTGTGCAGAAATGGCATTTGTTTTGGATGCCAGGGTTTATTTACTTGGATGCCTTGTTTAGGTTTCAGACCCAGTTCTGGCTGTTTGTCAAATTTCTCTCTTGTTGAAGCATTAAAATAGGCTCTTACTGGTCCACTGTTGCATGTTGAGGAGCATGCATTAATGTTCCAAGTGCAATCATTCAACACGCTTACAATGACTGATTGTTGTTGTAATTGAATAATGGTATTGACGGTGACGTGCACAGGCTTTACTTGTTATTATTTTCTTGGTCGTCAGCCAGATTCTTTGAAAAGGTGCTTAAATACCTGAACATGGCAGCGTTTGATCTCCAGCTATGGAGGAAACGTTGACAAAAATAAGCATGTGTGTGTGTCAGGACCCTTTTCTGCCAATTGATGATTGACAATTAGGCTTAGCATTGAAGTCAATAGGACAGAGAACAACATGGCCGACTAGAGAAGAAAACCTTAAAGCCTGGTTTATACTTAATGTCAACTTTCGGTATGTATGTAGCCCAGATTTCTACGCCTGGCCCTACGTACGGCCCTGATGTGCACCTCCTAAAATTTCTAACCACCGGTCGAGATGTAGCGGTCAGCAGCCCTGTGATTGGTTGGCTCGGTAGCTGTAGCAACGCTACTTCCTCTATCGGACTAGTCGCTACTTTTAAAAGTTGATGTCTACGGACGTGATTATGGACGACAACACACAGAAAACACAACAAGATACCCTCTGTCTCCGTCTCCATTGTTCACTGAAACAGAAAGTGTCATGATGACATTCAATGAAATAAACTCACCCCTACTCTAGAAGTGAAGCAGTTTGAACTGACGTAGTGGAGAGACTGAGAAGTCCGAAGGTTTCATGGCTACGTCAAGGTATTTGTGGGGGTCGGACGCTAAGGTGACGGAGAAGTATAAACCAGGCTTAAGACGACGCCAAACCTCGCTTTAAATAAGAAATATAGACTACTGCCCCCTGCTGGTTTGGAGAGTTTTTCCCATTGATGGTGGAGAGCATGCTGGTTAGATGTAGTCACAGTCAGCCTTCACCCCCTCTTCTAGCACTTTGATGTTGGTGTGTTGTGTCTGGGACTTTACAAGGTGACACACACGACCTTTATTGTTCCCTTCTGCTCATTAGCAAACACATTTTTCCTTGTGTCGAAGCCTGAGTCATAATCCTGTTTCATTGAATCAAAATTATGCATGCTGGAGGCGGAAGTGTTTAATGCACAAAACAATAGAAGTCACCTTTCAAGTG
This sequence comes from Ambassis agassizii, assembly GCA_036025115.1. Classification (NCBI taxonomy): domain Eukaryota; kingdom Metazoa; phylum Chordata; class Actinopteri; family Ambassidae; genus Ambassis; species Ambassis agassizii. The sequence continues at coordinate 2,462 of JAVQJX010179183.1, forward strand.
TCACATTTTTAGGAAATGATAATGACTTTCTGCGGTGTTATTGTGTCAGTCCTGCATGAGTTAAAGGGGTAGAGGTCGGGGGGGGGGGGGGGGGGGTGTTGTGGTCCTGGTCTTATTATGAGGTCTGCTTCTATTAAACGGCCAAATGGGACAAACCGCCCACCGCCTTTTATTTTTTTTAACCTCCTCAGCCACACCCTTTAGTACTCTTGCTCCCTCCGGCTGGAATAATTTCCTTCAGCATCTGGCTGCATGTCAGCAGCATGTGCAGGCACTTGATGTGTGTGTGTGTGTGTGTGTGTGTGTGCTGCTGGCCATGCATAATACATTGCTGCATTCCAGAAATGTCTCAGCAAAATTGTCTCATGGACTGAATAGTGGTTTTTGAATTATTAGATATGTGGCAAAGAGAAGAACTTTCCACACCCTGTAAAGTAAAAAGTTTTCAGTACCAGATTAATGAAAACTGAAGATTCCCAAGATGCCGCCCACCGCATGATATTGCTGAGAGTGCAGGAAGCGTGCTGATCCGTCGCTGTGGTGCTATTGACAGTTTTGAAAAGGTTCCCAGCGTTGTGGCAGTGAGAGCAGAGAGCTGGAAGGGAATGGAGTGGAGTGGGGAGAGAGCGAGCGACCGGGCCAACATACAGTACATTCTGTTGCTGTGGAGGGTATCACTGTTTGTTCTGTCCTTCATCTGTACTGAAGCTGTTGTGGTGTGGCAGGTTTGCAGAGGACTGCAGATTTTAATCAGTGTTTTATTTGTCAGTTTGTTGCTGCTCACAGTTTGATTTGTTTAGTGTTTGCATACAGAGGACAGATATCCCAACATGGAGTCAGTACCTCAGGGTGCAAACTGCCTTTACAGTTATCCATGTGTGTCAACCCAAAGCAGCAGCTGAACCTGCAGTCCCTCCTCAAAGTAGAGGGGGGTGAAACAATAGACACACTCCCACAGACACACATACACACTACCCTAACCTCAGCCCCCTCCCCCCGTGTTCTCTCACCCCACCACCCCCAAAATTCCCCCTCCCCCTCCTCAGCAATTGTGTGCATTGACGCTCTCCAGAGGCGGGATCTCTGCGCTGTCGCTCTCCTCACTAGCGAGCAGCGGCAGACTGCTGTGACAGGAGGAAGAGGCAATCCTGCCTGTTTTTCTTTACTCACCCAGATGGAGACAGGCTGCCACTGGCATGCACTGAAGTGAAATAGGTCCTGAATGCAAGCACTGTCTCTCTCCACCCTTTGCAGGATTTTTTTCCTTCAGTGTTTATCGGGCTAGATAAGGAAGACGAAGGAGAGAGGGAGAAGGCAGTTGACCGGCGAGCGGGAGGAGGTGACAGACCAGTCGTGCTGGATGGTTATATTCTATTATATTCACTTGTCATGCAAACCATTGCTGACTTTCCCGGTAATGACAGTGTGACTGAGCCTTCTAAAACCTGCCGGAGCTTCCTCACTCAGATTATGGTAAGATTCACATCACACATAGCCTGTGGCGACACTGACAAGTGTGTGGACCGCTGTCATCCACAGCATTTTTTTCCTTCTGCAGTATTTTTAACAGTTACTGTGTAGAGTCTCCAGCATGGTGCATGCTATTTTTACCCAAATCTCATCTGAGAGGTAAATAATTCAGTGGTGTGGTGGATGGCAGGTTTGCGTGGTGCACTGCGTGGGTCTGTTTCTTGAGGAGTTGATGTGTTTTGGCTGAGAGAGAGAAAGGCACTACAGTCTTGTTTACTGTAAGATATGTGTGGAAAGACTTTGTCATCTCTTGGCAGGCTCTCCCTGCAGAGTGGCAGCTTGGACATTTCATAATTTCCTGGCCTTTGCCACAGTTGGTGTCGTTGGCTTCTCTCACGGAAGACGTATTAACATTTGTCTTTAGAATAAAAGGGACAGTCGGCATTCTCTTTAGTGTCAAGTGACACAATAGCAGTATCTGGCAGTAACACCAGGTGGATGTGATAATTTTAGCTCCTTTTCAGATGCACCTTGGTATGTAACTTAAGCACCTCTTTGTCGTCTTAGCAGATTCCCTAGGCAAAGGCATTGTGTGTTGGCACGTATGAGACAATTAACATAAAAAGCGTATCTGCCTGCAATGGAAAACACCATTAGCAAGTTTAACCTTGTGGGAAAAAATGTGTGTTTTTAGGGGTAATGGAACCATTTGTGAATGCTGGTTGGAGGTAGATCAAAGTTTCAAGTGCTCTCACTTCACTTCAAAGAGCATTGTTCTTGCAGCTTTGAGCAGGTTTCTGTGCATCAAGTGTGTACCAGATTTCTTGCAGTGTTTGCTCTGTTTTGTGCACGGCATCAAGCTGGCATCCTGGTACAGCACCTCTGTTTGTGTGAGGAGGAGGAAGTGGTGTCATTTAAGGTTTTGAGTAAAACACATCTTGCTTTGCAGGACGAAACAATACTGTTTTTATTTGTGAAGCTGCCATTTTATTGTTTCACTAAAAGATGTCATTTAATTTAGAATGAAATAATTCATGTTGGAATCATTCCCCCCTTTTTTTAAACATATTTCCAGAGCAGCTCAGTGACCAGAGGAAATGGAGTTAAATTGATTACTTGGGTGTATACAGCTAATGCTTGCTCCTGCCCTTAAGATTGATGCATGGACAAAGGTTCAGTGAAATGCTATTAGACATGGAGATGGAGTGACAGCAGAGCAGATGCACTGGAAAGAGGAAAGCTCCTGCCGATTCAGGGTGGATGAGGCGTAAGGAGGTGAAAGGAAAGCGCACACACGGTCTGCTGCAGGCTGGCTCCAGGGTTGGTGGCTGTGTGTCTGGGTTGGGGGCTGATTGGATTGGGTGGGGTCGAGACCTTTACCATTGCTCTGTTTCCTCATGACTGTCTGTGAATTGTTGTTTTATCTGCTTACAGGGATAAAATCCCATTCTGGCAGGTCAAATCTGTATTATGTCAGCATGTTAACACATCCAGGATCTGTGTTTATGGATCTAATGTGCAGCTTTCATAATCTTTTTTTAAGGATGGATAAGCTAAGGAGCTAATGCCGGGTTGGCTCATCAGGACACACAGGATGTGTCTCATCGCCTTATTAAAATTTCAAAATCAGATGCTGGCAGGGAATTTACTGCTGATTTATGTGCATTCCTAAATTTGCACGTTTATTATTGATTTGTCCAACATATGGTGCTTGTTACAACCTTTTCATTAGTGATAATTGAGGATTATTCATCCTTTGGTGCTGGATGTGAATCGGCTTCACGGATCCTTGCATTGTGACGGGACTGCTTACTACCCAGTGGAATCCTCACTGCTCTCTATTTATGCTAGCTAGCTGGCTGCTTGGCTGCCTGGGTAACCATGGTAACAGTATCCCCAAAAAGCTGAAGAGAAAACAAGGCCTTGCTAGGTTAATTGTGAGAAAGTGAAGCATGTCAGAAAAGTTGAATGTAGTCCTGAACGATGGTCACTTAACTAGAGTTTTTTTCTTTGGTAATGATTTTATTAATTTTATTTGACCTACATGCATATCACAAATCTGTTTCTAACCAGTTTGGGGGTTGTTGTCCTGACTGTAACATGTGTTTCTTATTATTTTTTTGGCTTTTTATAAGGTGTTGCTCCTCTGCAGGAACTCTGGCCAGGCGATTAATTAGCTTCTTTGATGCTGTTTTTCCACCTTGTTTCTGCTGGGTAGCTGTTTTTTTTTTAGTTAAAATAAAGAAGCATCACTTACTCATCCTGAGAGCTCCCGAGGGGAAGATGCAGAAGTAGAAATGTGTGAAAAGGTTTAGGTTGACATTAAAACGGCCTCTTCATTCCTGCAGTATAAAAACACGCTTTAAAGAACTGTTTTGGACATACCCTGCTGTCTGTGGTAGATTAAAATGATGTTTCTTTTTTTCCCTCTCTTGCAGACCTGTGCTGTAACATCAGCATCACCATTTTCAGTCGTGTGAAGAAAAGTGAAAGGAAGATTTAATGAATCAGTATTCGCTAGCCGACGCCATGACGGACAAGTAAGCGGTTTATCTTTCACAAAGAGTGTGTGTGTTAAGATCTCACTGTACTTCTTTTGTCTGAGTGTGTGAAGTAAGAAGATGATGCTGTCTCTTGTGGTCGCACTTCTCTCACTCTGCTCCTGGAAGTGTTTATGTGAGGAGAAACATGGGGTTCGGGTTGCACAGAGAGAAGTGTGTGTTGCAGTGGGGGGTTGGTATAAAGACCGTCTGTTTTGCCCCTAAAGACGTATGACATTAGCATCAGGGCTGATTAGCATTCTTGTTCACTGTGCTGGTATGTTGCTGCTGTTAGCTGCTCTTTATTTCCCTGACAAAACATTTAAAAGGTTTCTGGGCCTTTGCCATACTACCTCTTCTTCTCCTCCTTCTTCATCTTTTCCCTCCCCCACACACCAGTTCTTTATCTGTGCACCCATCTCCTTTTTGTCAACTTTTTTCTTTGTGTGTCCAGGATAGAGGGTTTAGGTGCAGTAAGCAAAAATAATCTGCTGTCATAATCAGCGGAATAAGTGGCCTGGGCCAGTCAGCTGAAAGGGATAGGCACAAAAAAAGGTTTGTAACAAAACCAAAGAAAAACGTTTTCTTGGTGCTTGTGCACAAATAAAGCTCGGAGCGACGATCACTGGTGGACCACCATAGATGCAATCAGTGTTTGGATGCACTTAGTCGAGCATCTCTCCACTTCTTGCTAATGCACCTGTTCACTTGTTTGAGAGAGAAAAAAGAAGCACCCATGCCTCGGGCGCCTCTCCTGGCACGCTATCATGTCATCATAAAATATTGTGCATCTAACTTGTTTTGCAGAGCTGGATAATGCTATGTTTACCCAGAGGGGGATTTCTCTTGCAAATTAGAAGGTACCACTTAAACTGTTCCCTTACGGATGCATTGCAATTTTTGCATGCTCGGTTTTTAAGTGTTTTGGATGCAACACAAAGAAAAAAGAAGATGTTCTTAGAAAGTTCAGTCCAGCTTTTTTTTTATTAAGCCTCTGTTGGACCAAGTGAAGTGAAGGTTTCTAAGTAAGTGATGATTTTGTTGACAAGCTTCCCTGCTGGATGAAAGGTATCCAAGCAACCAGAAAGTGGTGGTGCTGGTGGTGGGGCAGGGGGTGTAGTTTATTGTGGACAGCTAGTCCATGTTGTCGGATGATTGTTTGACTGGGAAGAATGATAAATGTTATGCTAAAAAGGAAGTGAAGAGAGAAATTGGAGGACGTGCCCCCAACAGTGACGGCGAACAAAGCCTCCCTCAACATGGGACTACTTAAGATTCATACAAAGGCAGACGAAGACAGCTACTTATTTTCTCTCCAACACACACAAATGCCCTCTACTTTTCTCTGTCCCTCTCTCTGTGGAGGGGGAGAGAGCAAACATTTACACATAGCAGGATATCAGTGGGCATTCCTGCAGATATGTGTATTTGGGTCAGTCCCAGATAAAAGCAGGTGGACACATCCAAAAACAAGTGTGTTCTCCATGTTTTTTTGCCAACTGTTTACCCAACAAAGTCCTTTTATTCTAACAGGATGCTGTGGGATGAGGTGAAGTTTCTAAAGCTAGATTTGCTCTGTAGTTGTACTAGTGGACGTGGATTCTTTCTAAGTTCACGCCTGCACAATCCCCCTCAACACATTGCATTGTGCATGTGTGTCCATGTTTGTGTGCTCCTCCATGCAGGATTTTAAAAGAACAGGAATTTCACCCACTGTGTTACATCATGAAGGAAATATCCCAGTGCTTAAGAAAAGTTTAGCATATACAGTGAGAGAACTTTTTTTTTAGTTCCTTCCTTAGTGGTCTCTGTTGTTTAGGGGGAAAAGCGCAATGGAAGAATGCATTGTTCCTTTATGCCCTCAAACCATACGATCATGTTTCTTGCCTCTTTCTAGTTTTCCATAAGGAGAATCATCCTCCTCCTCCTCCTCCATCTTCTCTTTTGTCCTCTCTCTTCAATCACTGTATGAATTTGCCATCATTTTCCTTCCCTCCCCCACCTGTGGTGGTGGTATTCACTGACAGACTTGTCACAGGCTTTTATAGATAGACAGTAATGATGGCTGCTTAGATGTGTGTGTGTGCGTTGGGAGGGGAGGGGTGTGTGTGTGTGTGTCTTTTACCGGAATGACCTCACTGTCATAGAGATGAGTGGCCTTTTCCAGCCTGCTGTGTGCTGTCTGTGTCAGTCAAGGTCCCATGTGTGAGTTCATATCACTCTCAGGAGCTTACAGACTGGTTAAATGATGAAAACCTACTAAAAGCTTGCTCTCAAAGTTCCCCCCTTAGAATAGAATAGAAAATACTTTATTAATCCCTTTGGAAGGTCCTCAGGGAAATTTGGGTAATATATATATATAGATGAAAACCAAACATGCATTTTGATAAATTATTGTAGTTTTCTGATCAAAACCAGAATATCTGACCAGCTTTGGGATAGATCATTATTAATGTTGATGGTGCACAGGATTAATCTGAATTACTCTGATAATCCTCTGACATTTTCTCTTGTGCCACCATAAGCGTGACATATGGGGTTTAAATCAATTCTCTGTTGGGTGAGCCTCTGCAGCTAGGCTTAAAACATCCCTGTGAAGTGGCGCTCATATCTAATTGTCACTCCTGATTTGAGTGAATTAAGGATCTGGTCCTAAAGTGGATATAAATGTGTGACCATGCATGTCCAAATCCATGCAGATGTTTATATGCATGTGCTGAGCACTGTTGCAACAGTCTGTAACTATAAATGTGCACAGAAACATCTGATGTGGTGACAATATTCTAATCTTCTTATTTTATGCTTTTTTTTGTATAATAACATGCATCCTCTTTATGAGGACAACCTTGTGTGCTGCTGGAACATCTTGTCCGTCTGTTTTTCTTGTCCGTTGAGGCTGTTACGGTGCGTTCAATGACTAGGTGGAGAAGTAAAACATGTACTTTAGGTTGTCATTTGTAAGTTCAACTGCAGACTTTATGATGCATAATTTAAGAGGCCAGCCATGTTGAGTGTGTAGGCGATGAGTCAAGTGCACCAGTGTTGTGAAAAAGGGGAAGAGACTGTGGAGATGTGGTGGTCATACGATCTGGACAAAAGCTCAAGCTGGGGGAAAATCAGGTGTCACAGTGGAGTGAGCTGAATAGCCTGTCCTGTCAATATGTTTACAATAAGCCGAGTTTCTGAAGTAGCACCGTTAATACGTTAGTTCTGGCTTGAAGAGTCCTCATTCAAATCCGCTCATCAATTTATAAAAACTCCAGAGCCGTGACATTTCCATTTCCTCTCCAAACCAGACTGTGTCACCAAGGGCGTGGTTCAAGGGGGTGACGGCTGGGCTCGACACCCACTCAGGACGTGCTGAATTGAGACATGGGAAGGCGCGGTGTCACTGGTGTCACCGGGTTTTGTGGGTGCATAGTAAGAACTTTGTGTCAGCTGTCATGGGGTTTTGTGGGAGCAGAGGGACGCTGAGTCAAAGTGCTTCCTGAAGATGTCGTGGGGGATGCGCCCTTTGGCCTACGACTCATCAATCTTGCACAACTGTCATCCACACCCAGTTGACGCCATCAGTGGATGGCGAAGGCAGGGATGATGATGCATATTTTTATATTGGCCTGTAATGAACAGTCGTCTTCTGTGGACTCAGGAGAGAAGAAAAGTAATAACCTGTTACTTGTGGTTAGATAAAATCTTTACAGTGTGCCACAGTGAGCTCTTATCATGATTCTGCAGTCACCACGTTTGATAAAACTGAGTCAATGTTTGTGCAGCCTGCTGTGCATCATCACTGCTTGCCATAATCTGATTATTCTTTTAGAACAAGAGGGGGGTTCTGTCTGCATTACTGTAGCTTTACCACACCAAGCTAATGCTAATGAAGCTGCATATTTGGGTTGCCCTCGTTTCAGTTTTATCCCCTTGTTCTGGGACAGCATCCACTCGGACAGCTTTATCTTAACAGTTTGTGTTGTGTATTTTTTTTGGGAGCATTGATTCAGTGATCCTGGAGTCAAGGCAAAGCAAACGGAGCAGGATTGGTGGAAGAGGACTGTGGGAAATAAAGCCGGTGTGCAGGGGAGAATGTATTCAGACTGAGGGTTTTCATTTTGCTCAGGGAAGCAGTGTAAGGGAACAGTGCAGTGAATGGAGGCCTGACCATCTGTCACAATGACAATAAGTCGATTTCTACTTTTCCTCTTTGGATGTATTAAAACTTATTTTCATTCATTAAAACAGGAACAAAAAGATTTTTTTCCAGTTGACTGCACAATGCCAAAGCTCTCTTTTAGGTTCATTAGTGATGCACTGTGCTGACGAAGCCTTTTTCTTGCTCTGCTTCAGGCTGTTTCTACCTGAAACTCTAGATTTTTAATCTTTTCAATTAAAGATTGCTGACTTTCTAACTATTTTAATGTCTCACGGTGGCCCACTTAGCAGACTCAAAAAAAAATTCTGTGATAGATACCAACAGCTCTGATACCTTATCAAACATCTGGCTGCTAACCGCAGTCTGTCAGTGAATTTGTTCAACCAGAAGGAGGAAGTAGAAGAGGAAATGAAACTGTCACAGAGCTGAAGTTCCCCTCGTGGTATTCATGAAGATGAAGCTCATCACTGTGCACCACTTGTTTCTCCTTGATTATAGAAAATTAACACAGTATCATATGATATGATCGGCTTAGTAGTTTATATTTAAGTCACTGTCTAATTGTTTTGTCCTTCTCAGAATCCCTATCTACCATTCATGTGTGTGTCTGCATCAGAGTGTTTAAATGTGTGACCTGTTTTCATGAATTCATCATTTTTTTTCTGTCAAACTATGGTCTAGACATGTAACCACACACACTCAGCTTCTTTCCCTTGTTTCACACATGCAGCATTAAGTGCCTTGTCTGATCTTTCTGTCTTCTCTCCCCCCCCCCTCTTCCCTAGCTTGAGGATTTTATAATTCTCTCCGGAGGAAGAGCGTCGCATCTTTTAAGGAGCCACAGGTCAGAAACTCTACTCCTCTCCTCTCCCTCCCTGTTTGCTGTGCAGACCAATGCTGAGCTGCTCACAGGCCTGCATGCTTCAACATGAATTCCGCATGCTTCTCCCTCTTACAACCTCCTTGGGGCTTGCTTGTGTTCACCCCTGCATGACACACCTGGGCTACTTTGATTTGATTCCTTTTGGCTTGGCTGCTTGTTGGGGGAGCAAATTACAAATTTTCCTAATGATGCTTTCTTTTTTTTCCCCTCCAATCAGTATTTGTCTTTTTTTACTCTTTTAAGTTGTGATTCTCCGTGTTTTGTGTAAGCTGTTGGTGTTGCTGCTAAACCTTCCTCCCCCCACAGACAGAGGGTCAATGGCTGTCCAGTCATAGCTTAGCAACCGTAGCTAGGCACAGGAGGCCTGTCAGGCTCTGAATTTCTCCAAATGCCAAGGAAGTGTGTGTGCGTGCGTCTGTAGTAGGAGCAGGTTCAAAGTGTGCAATCTTTAATCACATTTCTGAAACTAGAACTGTGAAAGAAATGGAAGAAACGGTGGTTTGTTTGGGTCACATGATGAGAGTGTCATTCACCATCACATTCAGAGAGGGCCCCAAGTCAGCTAAAGACTCAGAAAAGTAGTAGATGAGATTAGATTCAACTTTGTCATTACACATGTACAAGGACAATGCAACGAAACACAGTTTGGCATCTAACCAGAAGTGCAAAAAGCAACAACCTGCAACAAGTTCAAGATGTATGTTATATACAGTATATA
>JAVQJX010179253.1:0-11717 GCA_036025115.1 Ambassis agassizii
ACAACACAATTAAGCTTCTCCAGTGCATCAAACTCAAAACACACACAAACACACACACATGCATAAAAGGCTAAATAAAAAATGATTTTAAAACGGTAAATTGCAAATAGTATTAACTGTGTTATGAATGTTGCATCATCTTTTTTCTCTTTAATTGAATGTTTTCTGACCAATCATTTTTGTAACAGGCATCATTTGTAAATTTGTTACCCTGTTTTTTTAACCCCACCTGCAACAGTATAACAGTGTGACTTTCATATTGTTATGTTAAAGGGAGTTGGATTGTGTGGCCTAAAGTGTAGAACCATAAGTTGTTAAGTAAATAAATAACATCACATCCACAGATGTGTAAAGTAGTTAACATATTTCTCATCAGAATGGGAGTGAAAATCCACTCGTGTGTCACCCTCTGCTGCAGAGCTGTGGCTGTGAACCCCCTGAGTGTGTTAAGGATCCAGCCTGTTGCTTATAAATGCATCTTTGTTGCTGCTGAAAAGGATCAAAGTGCTCATTTCATTCCTCAAAAGACACATAGTCTCTGCTTAGATTGTGTGAATGTCCTGAAGAAAGACATATCATCAGATCATCAATCATTCAGCCAGAACACATAAAAAAGTCTCGGAGCTACAACCTTTAAGGACAGGACAGTAAACAAGTCAATTATTGTGGTGCTCGTCTCACCAGAGGCCAGTTTTAGCAGCTTTCTATTACGCTGTCTTAGAGAGTGTAGACTGGGATCAAAGATAAGGATGCTTTATCAACGCTTTTATCTGTCTAAAGGACTTTTGACGGGAACTCTGCAGGAATTCCAGTACAAAGCTCGAGCTGTCTTTTATTTTCCATTCACAAAGAAAAAAAAAGCTCCACATTTGCTGCTTGTTTTGCAAATGTCGACATCTTTGCTGCTTTTAAGAGGCTTCAGTCATTTGTCAGGATTTGCCACTGTTACTTCAACAAGCTGGAAATTGTAGTTGTTCTATTATGAAGACATGAACCTTCATCTCAGTCTGTGTGACGTTTCTATTTGGAACACATACAAAAACCATGATCGCTGGAATCCCTTTGTTCAGCATGTTAATCACAGCATATGCACCTCCAATTTATTGTTTTTGACCTTTTTTTTATTTTTTTTTTAAATTAAAACAGCATAAGCAACATCCCTGTTTATTCTCTGCCATTATTGTATGTTTGTTTATGACCACAACAACATTAAATGTTCCTTTCCCCCTGTTTGCTGATGACATCAATTCAAAACCAAAATAGTGAGACAAGAAATCATTTTGAGGGCTCTATATTACAGGTGCTTAAATTGCTTCTGCCTGTGGCTATTTCCTGGTAATGAGTATAAATGAATTGAAAAATGTAGATAGACCTGAACCCTGGTGCAGAAATTGATTCCACAGTGGCAGACATCTCCATGCTAAAAACAGGGATGGAGTGAAAGAGGCCGACACTGCAGGGGAGGGGAGGGCGACAGCAGCACCTCCTCCCACCACGACCCCGCCGTGCTCTGGTCCCTCTTTGGATTATGACTGAGCTCTCTCCTCTCTTGATGTCCTGCTTGGCTTTCAGGTGGATTTTTAAGCAATCATTTTGCTTCAGCTCTGCTTTGAATTCCTGCATTAGAATTATCAACATAACATTGTAATCAGGCCGACAACAGAGCATGATTAATCACCCTTTGCTCAGACATACTGCTGATGTTTGTGTTTTCATCTAATTGCTTATGCATGACTCTGACATGTGCAGTAAATTATATCTATATTTCTTAAGTGCAGATTTGACCCAATTATTACAGAAAACAATAATCTATGGCGTGTTAATCAAAATAAGTATTGCTCCATTATTTGTTCTGCAGAGTGCAGACGGTCCCTCACTTCAGATATCCCACAACTTAGGCCAAATTGGATGTGCTCCCATGAACTACTTACCTCTTTTTACATTTATTGTCAGTGAAGAGTCAATTTTCACCCCCATCTGCTGAGATTTGTCTGGCCTTAATCTGACTCTGCATTTATAGTCTTGTAATAGCGAGGATTAATTTTGGCAGACAGGGCCACTCACATAAATGCTGCATAATTATTGTAATTCAAATACTTCAAGTGTCACTTCAAAAAAGGGAAAAGCTGGCTTAACTATAGATGTTTTAATAAAACAGTGATCTGTACAAAAACAAACAAGCCCAGGGCTTCTGTATCTGTTTTTATAAATGAAATAAAAGCTCACATTTGACAGCTTTATTCCTGGAATCCATGAAAACTGAGCAGTGTGGCCTCTTGAGACAGCCGAGGATATTATTTGACAAAAATGATCTGTCTGGTTTAGCTGAGGAGATGATCGATTGACTGATCAATCACTTTGGCAAAAAAAAAAACTGCTCAGTTTTCACAAATGCAGACACATTTAGAGCTGACGCGGCCTTAAAACCTTCATCCCAGATCCCAGCTCATCCCTCCCATCACTCTGTTCTCCAGAGAGACTCTAAATTACACTTTAAATACTTGAAAATCCCATGTGTGTAATTTCACTGCTGCTTTTTAATCTATAAAAACATACATTGTTTTAAAATATTCTATTATAAAACGTCTTAAAAGACTTAGAGTGAGTACTTACTTACTTAACTAGCACCGGCATTAAGAAACTTTTAGCTGTGCCAGGAGTCTTTGGTTGCCCCTGACAACATTTTAGTTATGTGCTTCTTGAACATTGCTTATGTTGCATCTGTGTTACTTTTATTTGTGGACAGGAGTTAAAATTTAAAGTGGAAAAACATTTTCTTTTTGTTGCCACGGTAACAGATCCGTGATTTTTCCAAGATATTGACTTAATATGATGGGCTGGTTAAAATGATGCTTTGCTGCATTTTATTGCGATATATTTGGTATTAGCTGTGTTTCTGTGGATCTGTTACTAAAATTTGAATCCTCCTTCAATCAGAAGGCCCTCCTCTCAACAGCAGCAGCACCAGGCACCATTATGTAAATCTGATGGCTTTATTGCGGGTCTTCGTTGGCGCTCTGATACAGGTAACTTATAATTTCCTCTGATGGTGGTCAAAGAACTGCTGGTTTTTTGTTCAAGTGCTGCCGAACTGAAGAGTTTTTAGATTAAATCTCAATAATAAAAAAGTCTACACCTAAAAGGAAAAGATGTGAATGAAAATGTCACCTCTGAATCAGTTTGGTGTTCTATTGGGTGGATAAAACATCATTACGTTACAGTTTTAATGGTGTCAGCTCCTGCTTCCAACACTTAGAGAATTAGCAGATGGTGGAGTGCTAAAAGCCACTCTGAAGTTCTGTGATTTAGATAGGCGTAGTGCACATTTACACTTGGCAGGAGGAGTTGTTCAGCGCAGAGGTGAGCCCATTATAGATCATGCATAACAAGAGAGGCCTCTTTCAAAGTTTTTGACTCAAACATTTTCAGTCACTTCATCACTCAGTGCCTCACAGGGTGGTGATTGCCAAACAGGCTCATAACACAAGCAGACAATTCATAAAACAAATGCTAAAACAGACATAACATATATATGGAATATGGAGAGCAAACAGCACCTCAGAGCTGTTTCCACCGTCTTCCTTTGGACAGAGAAACAGAGCAATAAACTCTGTGTCTAAAAGCCAGGAGGATGGCAGCAGCTTTCTGTGCTGACTTTCCCCCCCAACAATTCAAAACAATATGCAGTCCAGCTAGCCAAAGAGGCAGGCAATGAGCTGTATGAGGCGGGAGGATCCTTACCTTCAGGCAAGTTGATGCAACAAAATCTAAGTGTCAGCACAGGGAGTGACGTCCTGTGGAGACTTGGATTGAGGACACCTCTATTTCTGGATGAAATGACTCTATGTGCAGCCAACTCATGATATCTAATGAGGGTTTTTTTTCAATGAAATGAGACCAAAATGAGTTTCTTATTTGGGCTGGAGGGATCATATTAAAAAAAAGAAAGAAGAAAAAACGGAAACACTTTCTGTTTTAACTGAGGGGCAGAATTGCTGGTGCTCCCTTTCAGCATCATTTTGAGCATTTGAAACTCTAAAATGTAGGGCAGACCTCCTTTTACAATTCCACCCTCCCTCCTTCCTGCATCTTTTACGCTAAAATGAGGTGTTCAAACACTGCTCTGATGACAGGCTTCTCCCCTTATAAGGCAGGGTTAAATACTTCAGCCTCAATAACAAGATAAAACAATGAAAAAAAGCAGCTTATGGTGATATTATATTAGTGAATAATCATTCTGAACCTCCTGTCAGTTACTGCACATATTAAACACACCTCCTCAAAGCAGGTTCCTCCACACAGACTCTCTCCCTCCAACTGCTCCTCCTCTTTTGTTCCATGTGTATCTATCTCCTTTTCCCTTATCTAGCCAGCTCAAAACGCCTCTGGCACCAGACAATGGAGATTGTGATGGGTGGTCGAAAAAAAACAAAAACATTGCACTGGCTCAGCTTCTGTCTCATTTTCATGTAAATATGCGCTGGCATTGGCATCGTAGCCAAAACACACAGTGGTTGTGTTTACGGTCGGCTCAGAGTGCTGCAGCCTTTGGGTGGCGTCCCTCTGCTCTCACAGGACTGCGAGTTCTGACTGACCCAAATACATTGTTTTGAGTAGCGGTGGCATATTTTCCACTGAGAAAAGTGATTCATGCGTCATGAGTGACTTGTTGCCAAATTAAATGGTTTACTTGTGGAAGCTCAATTGGGACAACACTCGTGTTTTTCTGTATCTTATCTTGAACACATTCTGCTGGCTGGAAACAATTCAGAATATTTGAATTTTAAAAGGTGCAGTTTTTAATATCTCAAAGCTCACAGCTGACCCTACTGTAAATATATAGAGGTCTCTTGTTAATTGCCATATCAGTGCTGAAGTGACCAGCTGTCTGACCTGCTTTCTGATTTTCCTCCTCAGCCCTGCGCTCCATTGGAAACAAACTCCCTCTCCTCTCTGCTCCCTCTCCTCCTGCCTCCCTCCTTCCTCACTGGAATTACACAACACACATTTCTGGCTATCCAAAAAATCCACTGACTGCTCTGTTTTGGAATCAAATCTCCCTTTTTAAAGCTCTCACATTAACTCTTCAATCCCCCCCTTCTTAACGATAGTGCTGCAGGAAGCCAAAAACCGCACATGAAAGAGAAATATCTCTACAGTAGTTTGCACAGTGATGTATTATCTGCTCTCTGTGATTCTGTTCCAATTAAGTAGCTCATTTGTATTGCAAAAAACAAAGTTGATATCAATAGCACTGCATAGGAAGTGAGCTGCTGTTGATTTTAGTTTATACTTATAAGTTGTTTTTTTTATTTTACAGTACAAAGAATGTATCGGAAAATAGACGGAAAGAGGAAAACCAGTTGTCAGAAGTGTTCTAAGACCTCTCCGCTCCCTTGATCATATCCAGTCACAACTTACTAAGCATGGCAGGTGTGTGAAGCTTTGGTTTTCTCCACATGTTAAACTGCATGGTGTTGTGGTTAGAGCAAAGCCTTTCAAAGCACACAAGAGACAGTGTGAACTGTGTGTTTGCTTCCTCTGCTTCCTGTATCTCTCAAGGTTAAAAAGCACCTAATCCCATAACAGATAAATTAAAGTGCTCTTTATAAGAAGAGGTCTGAACTTTACTAATATATTACACACATTAAACTTCATAAACAGTGCCTCAAATAATTATCAAAGTCAAACATGATTATGTTGTTTAACTAGATAATTACAGGCCATCCAATCAGACTGCTCTGTCTATTTAAATAGGTGTACATAGTGTAGCACAATGAAAGCAAAGGGAAAAGACGCCAAATACAAAACTGCAAAAACAAAAAAATAAACATCAAAATAACAATATCAGCATTATGATGAGTGCTAAATTGGCTATACCTACATATTTTAGTTATATGACTACAGCTGTGTGAATATTGTGAGGAGAGCACCTCTTTTCTTTGTTAAAACCAACTAATCCAACCAACCAACTACCTGAATTTCCCCTCGGGGATCAATGAAGTATCTATCTATCTATCTATCTGTCTAATCAGCACGGCAAACCACTTTAGGCTGCACCAGATTGGATGAATCCTTTCACTGGTGCAGTCTCTCTCTCAACATTACATTTGGCTTAGAAAGTTATAGTTAAGATCGTGATTCAGAATTTAGCAGCAGGTTTAAGCTTAAAAACAAAACAGAACAAAAAAAAACAAAGAATGAAAAAAAATGTGCACAGTCAGAAATGAGTTCAGACAATAGGGTAATGAAGATGTTTTACTTTGGCAGGTAAATCTTATTTGAGCTAATGCAAGAGCTCCCCACTTCATTACAGCATGCAGAGCACTGACTATATGCTGCTGGGACCTTTCACAATTCTTAAAGATATGACCTGCATACAGCTCAGTTTTTTTCCTGTTCTTTTAATGCATGTTTTTCTTATCACTGATATATGAAGGGTTAGCATGCATTAGGATATAAGTGTGTGTTGCTACACAGCAGTCAAGCATAATATTTGTCAGGCTTGTTTCACTGCGTATTAATTCCAACTTTTTTAATTTTAAAACAGCAAAACATTCCTTTGTATCTCCAAAAGGTTCACAAACTTCATATATTAGTGGAGCATTATGGAGATAAGTTTCACCCTGACTCCCACATCGCTTCACTTTGACAATGAATGCATCACATGATAAAACCCTATTTCACTTATTTTATAATTATTCAGCAGCTCAACACTTTTATGAGAATGGTTTTTTAGGTTGGATAAATTAACAATGACTCACTTTTATGGAAATGGTGTGGTGATGGTAGGTGTTTGACTGGTTCCCTCAATAAAACTTTCTCCCCTTATTTTTACAGATTTCTGCATATCCAGTCAGTCAGAGTTGATTTACGACCCTGCCGATGTTTCTCATCTGACTCCGCTCATTACAGCTTGCATGCATAGATTGTAGAATATGTGTACAATGGTATAAGCTATAATGATTGTAAAACAGACCCATCCTCCACACAGTGAGTGATTAATGGGCACTGTCAGTCATGGCGCAACATTAGTGCCGCCATTTACAAAGAGCTGTGTCTTCTGAGAGCTCTGGAGACAAGATGGCACATACTGCTAACGTGTTTTGCTCTCCGGTAGGTAAGCATATCAGAAATATCTTGTACCGTAGTTGTATAAATTGTTGCAGTGGGAACATACCTTGCACACAATAGTTGATAATACCTTGACAACAATAGTGAAAGATAGTTTCCCTAGTGGACACAGCAAACTTTATCTCATCAGGTTCAACCTCTCTATTCTTGGCAAACAGAAGAAATAAACACACACACACACACACACACACACACACACACACACACACACACACACACACACACACACACAGTGGATGGATTCACATTCATAGTTTGGTTTTAGGATTTACGGCCAAAGTTGAATAAAACTGCTTTAAATCAGTTTCATTCGTTCTACGAGGCTGCTTTCTGTGGTGATGCATTGAATACCTTATAGGGAGTGCAGAGAAACACCGTGTATACAGCCCCCACTGCAGGGAATGTGTTTTTCTATTTTCTATTCAAACCTGGACCATCTGTATGAGTAAAATGTTAGTAAAATCACTATTTTCGCATTAATAAATGCTCCCATTTGTCCCGTGAACTCGTGGCGTACTGTTCGTTTGCTGCGCTGAGGTGAAACTGGACACGAAACCTCTCATTTATCTCATTTAAATATATATAAGTGCTTGATTTTCCTTGGAGGGAGGAAAAATAATTGTGAATTCAGGTATCAGTGCAGCGCAGCATTGTGAGTCGCGCCGCTGACAGAATAAGGCCTAAAAGCAGTAGCTTTTTACGCATCAAACAGCCTCCCCCCCCCCCCCCCCCTCAATGCCATCTTGCAGGTAAAGTTGCCAGGGGTCCCGGTTTGAGAAAGTGGCCAAACCCTCCCACTGTGGGATGTTTTCTCTGCTGCACTCTGGGCTGGTTTCTATTCAAATGTGGGTCAGGGGTGAGGAAGCCTAACGTCATAAGCTTGCAACATGGCGTCCCGAAGGCTGTGAGATGAGCAAGAGGATGGTAAAGAACGCTTGAGAACGATCCTACCGATGTAATAAGGTATTTAAAAGAATTTCTTTCCCTCTAAGATGGATTGTAAATGTACAAAGATGGTGGTTTCGTGTGTGGTTTGAGCGGATCGTTTTCCACGGCGCTGCTGTGAGGATCGTAAGGGTTTTCGGCGTTACGTTGGTGTTTTTTTTTCCACGGCGTGCCAACAAAAAGGGGCTCCGCTGGTGCCTCTTCTGGCTCTACCAGCCTGCTTGGCAAGCCGATTTCTCCCACACGGTTTGTTTTGAGTTAATCGCGGCTTCTCTGTGGAATCACGCAAAACAAATTGTTTGCAAATGTTTGTGGCGTGTTGTGCGTCGTAAGCTTGCAAGAGATGCCCCACAGGACGACTGTGTACCAAATACTACCAGGCTGGCAAAGCACACCAGGCGACAGAGAGGGTCCACAAACGGCTTCACTTTTCTACACTTTGTCTTATTATTATTTTTTTCTACCAACAAATCCGATTTGTTGAATGAATTGTTTACAAAAAAAATACGTGTTGGGTTGTGCTTAATGGTTCATTTAAATCGATCGCTGTCATATTAGCATAACTGACTTTTTCAAATGGCATTGAATTGCACTTTGTGTGTTAAATGAAGCGGATCTAATTCTTTTGGATTTTACGCGTTACTTTGTGCCATCACTTAATAATCTTAATAGATGTTGCAGTCGATACTAGGAGTGTAACCTGCATTGTTTATATGTAGGTTAAGCCACTTTGGTCTTAGGTTGGGCTAATTAAAATGATTTAACAGGATTGACTTGCAAATATAACCAACACAATGAAGACGCAGCGAGTTTCTGCTCTCAAACATGGATTCTGTTGATGTACTGTTTGTATAGCCTATAGATGGACTATTGCTATACATCGACCATCTTTGTGATCGGCTACAGTGTGGGTGTAACGTTACACTCTGACCCAAAACTGCCTAGTTTTATAAGAAACAGTAGCGCATGGCATTGTGTTTCCAAACAGCCAGTGTTACTTTGAACCAACAACAAATCAGTTGGTCTCTAATCAAACAATGTATGTATGTGTTCAGGTGTGAAGGCAGCTCGGCTCCTTCAGGTGATTAGTGTCGTTAAAGTACCAAGGGGTATGGCGATAATAAGGCACAGGAATGTGAGTAATGTGTTTTTCTTTAACTGGCTGCTTGGTTTGTGTAACCAAATCTCACGTATACATTAAATAGAGAGAATTTTCCACTGTAGTCATTCTGTCCCAGTAAACCAGATATATTAACATTTTGACTGTGAATTCAAAGCAGGCAGTTTATTATTGGTAACATGGTGTCACTCTTTGGTTAAAGTCAATGTTGTCACGTACTTTAAACTGTTTTTAGAGGCCATTTTGAAACCTTTTTTTTATGTCATGGGGAAAAAGTTTATTTTTGTATTTGGGCAACACAACAGATAAATCCATCTGTGTCCACAATCTCTTATCCTGTCCAGCGTTGCAGGGCGCTGTAGCCTATAATATGAAGATTACAAGATGTTATTTTGGCTGGTTACACCCTGCCTGAAGTTGTAAAGTGTTGCAGTTACTCTGCCTGCTGGTGGTTCATATTGTGGCTCAATCGAACATGACAAGGCCTTTAAGGCAGGAAGAAGGCTCCTGGTTGTGTTCTGTCTAAAGAGTTTGATGATGAGCTTGGAGTTGACATTAGATGCACGTGATCACACAGTTGTCTTATAATCGTATTCAGATTTGTATTGATGACTTGTCATTTAAGACAGAATAATAGGAAAACACTGTTGCCATGCCTGTCATTAGTAGTCAGATGAGTTGTATGTGTACATAATGTAGCATTAATCATCAAATAAGTTAATAGAAGGCCATTAAAATGACCAAGTCAACTGATCAGCATGACTAGTTTAATTGATTACCGTGGACTACAAAGTCTGGCCTGGAGGATGGTTTAAAGCCTGTGTTAACGTGTGTGTGTGTGTCTCTCATGATCCTCATGATCGGCCGGTTGGTCTTGCCTCACCCTGCTTGTCCCTTCCCCTTCTCTCTCTCTCTCTCTCTCTCTCTCTCTAACATGCACGCACACAGCATCCTGTGTGGAGTGTCATCATGGCTTACAGTGGCGTTTGTGGGCAGCACAATGCAGTAAGAAGGCTGCTTATAGGCTATATGTTCTGCTGACATGTTGGACGAGGACTTATAGATTGTGCTGTATACAGATCTGTCTGTTCTGTTCTCTGCTGCCTGTTCGAGGGCAGTTGGGGTTGTTCACTGGATAAAGCACCTCAGGGCAGGGTTGTTGTTCTTTTAAGAAGAAGAAGAAGAATGTGGAATGTAGTGCTGATAGCCAGAAGGTTATGTAGTATTTTAGAGGCTGCAGGAGGAGGGGTGGCAGCAGCTCTGTGAGAACCTAGGACCACTCATGATCTCTCCTCAGCTCAATACACTGTCCTCGCCCACAGCATTAGGCACCAGGTCATGTGGGTCTGCTGCTTTTAGAGTGAAAGAGAGAGGGGGGGGGTTATCTCATCAGACACAGAGGTCACTTCATCACACCAATCATATGCTTAGTCGTTAATGAAGTGGTTGATTACTTCAGTGTCGCTGAGGACACACATTGGGATACAGTGTGTGTGTGTGTGTGTGTGTGTGTGGACAGTAATAAAGCCTCAGTGAGAGTCTTTTCAGGCTTTATTTAATTTCTCCAGGGGGGTACTCTGAGTGAAAGTACAACACAGTTTGGACGAACTCACATTTGATAAAGAATTTGAGCTCGATGTTTCTGATTTTCATCAGATTTTTTTTGCAGTCTGTGGGTGTCTCATTTTAAATGCAACTTTTAACCCAGATTGCTACATCTGCATACATTTCACTGAGGGAGAGAAGGAGCTGATGTCTGATTTTATAAGCTGTCATCCTTTGGCTTGCTTTAGCTGACTAATGCAAACAATTTTAATACCAACTATAACTGAAATATAATAAATATGAGCACCACAGAATAAAATACTGCTGCCTTTTGATGTTTCATCACATAAGGAATCATTTTACCCTGTTGGAATTGATTCCTAAAAATCAAGATGTGATATTTAAGCCACAAAAAAGTGAGACAGATTTCAAATACACGTATATGTGTGTGTGTGTCCCTGGCACAACTGGGGTGCACAGCAACCGCTGGCTCCCCTCCTGTGACAAAATGAAGCAGACTCTTTTCATTCCACTGCACCCTTGGCAGGACTTGTTTGTCTGAGACACGGCTGAACAGCCCCACAGAAAATGAGTCTTAATTGGAAGAGTTCTTCCCAGACTGCAGCACAGATACTGTAACTCCCCTTCAGCCTGAATGCAGCACTATGTGATCATACACCTGTTTGCTGTAGCCTTTTTGGATTCTCCGTTAGATGGTACAGCTCTGCCTCTATACCTCCTTTTTATAGCTTCTGTACAGCAGGATGTCTCTCCTGCAGCTTTCTTCAAAAAGATTATATCCACAATTGAATCAGTGTCTAGAATTCCAGCAGATGCTCTCCATGGAGTCATGAACACGGGCTTTTTTTTTTATTCTAAGCAAAGACCACAGCAATAGAGTCACCTATTTATTTTCTCTTGTCACATTGGAATACAAAATCTAAGTATTGTGGCTCTACACTCTCCACATACC
>JAVQJX010179294.1:0-10542 GCA_036025115.1 Ambassis agassizii
ATATAATTTAGGCTATGTTAAATTTCACAGTGAAATAATGACAGCGTTTCTTTGTATATATTATACAGTATAAAAATATTGCATTATGAAATGTTCTGTGTGTGTCAAAGGAAACACAACAAGCAGCTGATACAACACACAAAGGCAGATAAAAAATATTGATTTTCAGAATTTGTGCAGTTAAATCAAAGCAGTGTGTGTTAGTAAATCACACAGACACACTGGTTGTGTGTGTTGCAACGGCAAACAGATGCACACACAAACTTCCTGCCAGCAAGATGGAGGAGAGGGCCTCCATTTCAGTGGGTATCGGTGAACCTTCCCCCAGGTGTGTGTGTGTGTGTGTGTGTGTGTGTGTGTGTGTGTGTGTGTGTGTGTGTGTGTGTGTGTGTGTGTGTGTGTGTGTGTGCCTCCTTGGCAGCCAGTTTGAGGAAAGATTATCTTGACAAATTGGATAAACATCTTGTGTGTGACAGGATGCTGATGGAGGGTCTGCCTGCCCACACACACACACACACACACATATATACACACACACCTGGGATAGCTGGTTTGTTTAGCTACAGACTGTGTGTGTGTTTTGCGTGTGTGTATGAGCCGAGCCTAAAGGCAGGTAACAACAGGTCTCCCTCCTCAAACAGAGCATGCAGGTTCAGGTGTGTCTGCCCGCTCGGCTTCAAATACTGCCGCTGCACTCTCTGCATGTGTGTGTGTGTGTGTGTTTCTGAATAGCTGTGATCTCACTGCTGTTTTCATCTTACATAAGTTTGCAGTGATTTTCTCATGCAATAGTCAGTGTGTAAATAAATCCTTAATGCCAGGTGGATTTTTAAGCATTAGCTGTACTCATTAACTGCTGATGATGGTGACGGCGATGAGATATTTTTGAGGAGTTCAGAGAAAATAAATCTTAAAATAAGCTGTCAGAATTGTCCATGCAGATCCATGAATGACCACTTGAGGTCTGTTACAAAGGCCTCTCTGTCCAGGTTACTCCGAGTTCAACTTGCTACACCCAAGACTTCATCTGATTTTTAAACACACAAACAAGCCAGACTGTGAGGCCACACAAGAACAGTTTAACTGATTCCACAGACACTCACACATTCAAAAGCCAGAAGAAGAAAGAAGAAAAACAAACATGGAGGACTTTTTGGTTTGCAGCTTCAGTTCAGAACCACCAGTGCTGCCAGCCTTTAATGGGGTCAAAGCTGAGAGCCTTTTGAGCTTCTCCATCTCTCTGCTACATCAGAGTTTATTTCATTAAATGGCATTGTGAAAGTCTCCGACACTTCCTGTTTCAGTGAACAATGGAGACAGAGAGAAAGAGTATCTTGTTGTGTAGTGTATCATAATGACATTAAAAGTATAGTGACTAGTCAGAAGTAGCAGAAGTGGTGTTGCTACAGCTACCATGGAGAAGCATAAAGCAGGCTTAAGGATAAATAGGTACAACAGAGGCATTTCTATGTGCAAACAGACTCAGAGTTTTACACTGTCAGTACACAACAACGTGTGACTGCACAGACGTTTAGCCCACCTCTCAGTGCTGTCAATGCCAAGCAGGAGTGAAAGAAACAACAGCAGTGCTGTGAGGAGGACATGAACTCCTGACTGAAGGTCCACTGCACTGCCCGGACATCCACCAACCCCAACCAGCCTCAAAACTTTTGTCACTGTGTCGGCTCTGTGATTGGATGACATCAGATAAAGCTAACCCTGCACCACATCTGGGGGATGTACTACCAGCTGAGTGAGGCACTACAATATTCTCATTACTTCAAAAAGGCATAACAGCTCTGACAATGGAGTTAAAGGAAGCAGTCCCAGGTAAGAGTGGAGTAACAGGACAGTAGAGAAAGTGACTGAAGAATAACGTCTGTTCACAAGCCCACAGATGAAGGTAGGCTAATGTCATTAGCAACATGTCATTTATTGATCTGGCAGCAGCACAAAACAAATATGGCAGCACAAATGCATGGCAGTGTAGCAGCCAAAAAAAACCTCCCGCCCCTTTGTTGAGCTATGATTACATTTTGTGGTTGTCTTTGTTGGTTTTTGTGTCTTTATAATTTAGATCCAAAGATAGGAAATAGAGCCCAACCCAAGAGTTATAAAGTGGGTTTTTGTGTCAATAAGTCTGCTTTCTTATCTCTTATTTTTGATGATTCTACAAGAGAATCCAAAACTTCCAAATATAGCTGTTCTTTATTGATCTTTTTGTGCCGTAGCATTAATATCTTTAAATCCAACCTAACCACAGACACTGGAGTCACACAGAGGTTAATATATCCACTCTCACCCTATTTTCGTCTCATTTTGATGGGTCCATCTCTCTTTAAATCCAGGATTTGGTGATTTATCATCACTCTCTCTCTTTCTTCTTCTTCTATCTTTCCTTCGTCCCATTTCCTCGCTGCTCCACAGGGGGTTCAGAGCTCTCACATTTGGAGGATTTTAAGGGCCCACTTTTTGTCTTAATTAAACCAGAAGAACACAGAGATGACTGTGGTGAAAAACATGTGTCACAGAGAGGTCACTGGCTTTACTGTTAGTGCTGCACTGAGTCTCTTATATTTCACACTTTAGCCAAGGCTCTTATCCAGAGTGACATAAAATAAGTAAAAGCCAACGTTACATCTCGCCTCTGCAGCTGATAGCAGACTGCTGACATACAACATGCACAGCAGGGTGCTGACTTTACACTGAGTAATAATCTGAAACTTTTTCATGTAAATAAATGTTGGTCCTTGATCATGAAAGCTTCAACAATTCTCAAATTCACTATTTAAACTTGTAAAAAATATGATTTACACAAACAGAGTCAGTAACAGAACCATATGCCCCATTAAGAAATACTAATGAATAGAAATTAAATCATCAGATGACCATCAGCACCTGTGTGCACAGAATCTCAGGACAAAGAAAATATGTAAATAAATCCTCAAGATGTTCAGTTTAGGCCAGATGCTACTGATGCACAACACAAATCAGAAACAAAGAACAGGAAACATATTAAAATGGGGCTTTATGATCAACAGAGAGATGCAAATATCAACATGGAGGTCAAACAGGTCTTAAATCCAACCATTCATTCCCAAACCATCATAGACTGTGCACATGTGATATCTGTGCATTTATCCGTCCCTCTGATGGCTTTGAAAGACTCTCTACATGTTTAGGTGGTCTTTTATTGACCCCTCACATTTAGCTGATGCGAACGCATCGCTACTCATCGCGACGCATTGGCCTCCATGATGCGTGCTTGCCTCTCAAAATGTGTAGTCCATTTCATTGTGACGCGACGCATCAACGTGTGTAATACCAAGTTTTGTCAGTGGGGGCAATAATGCAAGCGATGCTGTTTAGTACAACATTTAGTACAAACGTTTAGCACAAACATATGACTAACAGAAGTCAAACCATCATCTTATTCATCAAGGTTTTCCAATATGACAGTGGGATTGCACTTAAATATGACACCAAGCATTCAGAAGTGAAGCATATTAGATATTGCAGTTCCCCCTGTGCCCTCTAGGGGTGGCTCCAAAAGTGAGTCAATCCCCATAGGACCTCCAAAAATGAAATACAAATGACAAACAAAAATATCGACCTCTATGAGAAAACTTTACAGCAGAAATAAACATGTTTACAGCCTGGTACAAAAACTATTTCGGTTTGTATAGATTATTGTTCAGTTAACATTTAGACACTAAGATGGCCACATCACAGAGGCTTCATCTGTCGGCTGCTAATGTATGTATAATATATGTGCCTATAATGAATGTATAACATCTACAACAGTTTATATCATGATCATATAAGGCTGCACTTTATTCAGATGGAACAAAAAGAAGAACGAATCAGAGTCAATACATCAGGTTATTGTACGTTTTTTTTACTTTTTGCATACCGGCATGCTTTCCTGGCATTTCTGGCCTACAATTTTCTGCACAGCATCACATGACTGAGCTGGCGAGGGAGCACGTAGTAGACAACACTGCAAAGTAACAACAACAGAGCGACCTGTGACAGTACGCACAGAGCGCTTTATATTGTGTCTCCAAGAAAGGAAGGCGCAGCTGCAGCTGACAACAAAAGGGTGGAAAGTTCAAGGTGCACAAGGATGTAACAACTGTCTGCAAGCAGAAGAATGTACACATAGAGGGGGAGCTGCAGTAGAAAAAATAAAAGTAATCCCAGTTTTTTCCTCAGATATAGTGTTGTTTGGCTCACACTAGACTATGTGTGGATGTTGGTGGAAGTCACAGAAAGACAAACACTGCTCACTATTCTGACTTATAGGCAAACAGTGGTGAATAAAGACACAAAATAATACCACTGTTGTAAAAGCCTATTAATGTAGCCTAAAAATACTCAACTTTGTCTAGTGTGTGTGTGTGTGTGTGTGTGTGTGTGTGAGGCCACTAATCAACCAACAAAGAGTTTGTAGAAGAAAGAGGAGAGTGATGAGAGCAGATAAAATGCGACACAGAGAGGGCAAAGGGAGACAGAAGATAAATGAACAGATAACAGAGCAGAGTCATGACGAAGCAGCACTGAAACACAACGTCTGTGTGTCTGTGCAGCGTGTAGAAACCACAGATTCAGAGCCATTCATAAATATATATATATTAAATGGACACCTCATCATATGTCATCAGACAAGTTCAAAGAGAACCAGGAAAAACTGCGGTGTCCACATGCTTTAACCCATATAGTGTATATATTCATATATATTCTTCAAAAATACACACTGCATGATACAATAACAGACAAAAAGCACTGATTAGGACTAAACAGGATGCAGGTGAGTAAAGAGGCGGGGCAACACAGGTGATGCAGCTGCCTCAATACAGAGCATTACAAACGAAGCTTCACACAAAATGTTGATGCTAGCTGTGATTTTTAAAAAGGCTGTTGTCATGCAAATGTAGTGCTTGACTTTGAAAGGACCAATCACATCACCAGTAATACATTAATGTCTTTATGACTCCTGATGTGTGTTTACAGTGTGGATTCATTCACATCTTGAATTTAAAGTTATGCAATTTTGTTATCTGTGGCACCTGTTTAAATGTTAAGAGGCATTGAATGGCAATAAAATGAATATGATCAATATAATATTCCTTTCATCATGCCTTGTTTTTTTTAATCATAATTATAGTCTCTCTGTCGGTTTCCACTGAATGAAGCCTTAGTCTGATGCTCGTCTTTCTATCCATAAAACCCACAGGACCACTCGGTGAAGGTTAACCATTTACTTAGGCATAAAATTAACAAAAAATAATGAATTTCAAAAGAGGTTAAAATAGATAAAATAGAAAAAAACTGTGAGGCTGCACTACTTCTTCTCACCAAAACAAAAATAAACTCACTTCTCATGACAGTAGAACCCCATCACTATACATACACTGTCAACAGGAAGTAGCAGTTACAGCCATGTGTTCCCCAAATTAATGCATTTAAAATTGACACATCAAACCACACAGTTTTTTAGGAAATATTATAAACTGTAAATATTATTTCCATTACTCTTTCTAAATCACGGAAACAAAGCAACCATTTAAACTTGAATAAAATATGTTTAGGCTCTCGTCTGTGACCTCTCAAACATATTGGAGCTGGTTCTGTTGGTGAAAGCCTGAGCCTGACCCACCACACATACATCCAAAGCACACTCTGACTTCCCCCCTTCACATATGAGCGGCCTGAAAATCCAAAGAAAACGATGTTGGTTGTGAGTGAGGCGTCAGGCAGCTGTAAAACCTTCTGAGCGGTGCAGACTGTTGTGTGAGTTTGACTTGAGCAGGACTGTGGTGCTGTGCTATGTTTTTTCCCCTGTGGTACTGTCGGGCTAATTTACAGCTTACACACAGGAAATGACCTTAATCCCCTGAGCTTCCCTTAATCTGCAAACTCTTTCTGTTCTTCATGCTCCAAATGATTGGGGCAACACACATATCCTTATGCACACATACACACAGTCGGTCCTGAGCAGCTCACTGGTCAATGGTAGAGGAGATCCTGTTCAAGGTGATTAAGCCTGCTCGTCCAGACAACAAAGAAATAATCCAAAACAGTGACTATAATATCTTGGAGGAGGTTTGACCTCCATGCTTTTAATGAGAGACAGGTCAAAAATATTTATCACTTTTTCTGGTCAGATGAGGTGGATTTATTTACAAGTGAAGCTCCTTCACACTGCATGGTGGACTACTGGATTTAGGAGGAAGAGGCAGACAGTCCACTGTAAAAAATAACCCAAATGTGCAGTGAATTCTGGGATATGTTGGGCAGTGATGGATCCACCTGATGCATCACTACAGTCAGTTTGTGACCAGAGCAGTGCAGTGCTGCGACATCCCAGGCAGAATGAAGTGGTAACACAAGGGTTCCCCTGCTTTGGAGGGATGCATCAGCCCGACATATCCCAGGATTCATAGCAGGATTCTTTTCACACTGAACTCCACAAACTGAACTCGACTGGACCACGTCCTTCAGAGTTTTCTGCTAATGCTTAATGGTGCATCCAAGCATCTTGTTTTTTTTTCAGAAACAAGTTAAGAAGGTAACAGTGCAGTGCATTATGGGTAGTTTTCGCTATGTTATGCCTGCCAAGGCCAGAACATAACAGAGAGAGAACCACATGGCCACCAACTGTTTGTAAGGTGGAGGCTATTTATTCAGGAAAATGAAACTAAGATTTGACCTTTGACCAAAAACACATGCATCAGTACCTCAATGAGGAAGAAGGAGACCAATCTGAAGAGCAGCGGGAAGAAGGCAAAACAAACACCCGGGCCTCACATCACGTCTCACCTGTTCACTGTTTTTATTTTCTATTTATCTACTATCACACACATATCCACGCACACCACTCCCATGTACATGCAGTGGAGAGGAGGGGTGGGGGCTGGCACTACCAGGCTGCCTGAGCAGGTGGGGGTTTGGTGCCTAGGACAAGGGCACCTCGGCAGTATCGGAGATAAGCACCTTGGAGATGAACTGGCGCCTCTCAGCTCCCAGTCCACCTTCATGTGTCTTGGTCTGGGGCTGGACTCGAACCGGCGGCCCTCCAGTTCCCAACCCAAGCCTCTAAGGACTGAGCGACTCAATGACAAAACGTACTGGACCGCTGTGGTCTCCATGGCACAAGTACAGTATATAACACTAGCAATAGAAGTGTGTTTTGACATTGCTTTTTTGGAACAAAAGAGAGGTTTACTAGGCTACACACACACACACCTATAAATGTTGGCTGTCAGCGGCGTCCCTGTGATGAGCCCAAAACAAACTGTTGGTCTTTGCCAGCTGATTTTTCAGATGTCACCTTGGTGACGATCCAGAGGATGCGGTCAGCTCCAAGTACTGCCAAGGTACACAGCATCCTCCTGTGTGATACCTTTTGGCCTTTTTGTTTTTTTTTGTTTGTTTTTTTTAAGTGGATGATGCTGTGTCCGTTGCCAAGGCAACAGAGTACACCATCATCAGAGTGATATTTTTTGTTTTTAATTCCTGACAGTGACTAAATTAAAAAAAAAAAGCATAAACACAAATATTTGCGTAACGGTAAATTTCTTTGCTCTCTTCTTTGACGTGTAAACACAAACACACCTCACCTCAGGCACATTATAACATTTTCACACTTCAGCTGATATTTTTAATGGATAAATGTGCTTTTAAATTACAATAAATTTCTCTGGGCTGGAACCAACTCAAGAAGCATTTGTGAAAATCCACTTTTTGTGTGTGTGTAATACCACTCAGACACTTGGCAGCTCTCCCAGTATGGGCTGTCCTGCATGGTTTAGACACACACACACAGAGGGGCTGTAGGACCGGAGAGCAGGACAGCGGTGGGGTTTGGCACTCTGCCATCTAATCATTTTATCTTCCTGCCTCTTGTTTTCCTTCTTTCTCTCTTGTTATGATTTTGCCATGATAAGAACTTCCTGGTCTTATATTTGGCGTTTGTTTCATGATACTGTTTTTATTCTTTAACAGGCAAATTAAGAAATAAGAAATACATTTTACAGCCTTAGTCTTCCAGGGTAAATGTCTTGTAGCTTAACACAATAAAATGCAGGCATGGATAAATAAATACAAATAAAATATATGTGTCATTACTCATATCTTTCTTCATTTTTTTGTCCTCATCCTCATATCTTGACTGAACTTTCCTTCACTACATTCACTCCTCTGATCGTCCATGGGAACTTCAAGCAGCTGTGTGTCTGCCTAAGCTCCCAGTTGACCCAAACACAGGCAAAGACATCAAACAGCAGCCCACAGTACAATGTCCCTGCATAATGAGGGGACATGATGAGGAAGATCAGAGACAGACAGACAGACATGACTGTGAGCTCTTTCTTGTTGTGACAAGTAGAAAAGAGTCTGTTGTTGTCTTGCACACTGAGACTGTATTGTGTTATGTGTGTTTGTGGCAATAAACTCCAGTCACTGCTTCATTAGGAGTCTGTTCTGTGGCTCAATTCAGTGGAGGAGGACATAGACTGAGATATCAGCGCATCATGTGGGTCAGTTTACATTTAAAACCAGGAAGTAGATGGAACAAATGAATGTATGAATCAAAAGATTGACCATTCATCTAAAAACTAGCAGCAGGTTCAACAACCAAGAGCAGACTGTCCTCTTTTCTGCTTCCTCTCTTCAGTGGTGAGTGGACAAAACTAAGAGACTCAATTAGCTATTAGCATTTAGCAGCAGGTAAGTAAACAGACCAACTGCACACAGGATGACCGGATGCCCCTCCATCAGATGTGCACCTGGTCTCATCAAACACATAAGTAGCCATGTTGGTCGACTAAATGAGCTATTAGCATTTAGCAGTAGAGCTAACAGTCGATTGAGTCAGCTGGTTTGTACACCTGGCCTGGTTATGAAAAGTAAAAAGTCAAACACAGAGGGAGCAGCATCAGACTTGTCAAGTCAAAGGTGTGACTCAAAAGGCATCCTCTCCACAATATCCCCATTTACTCAGTGGTTGCATTACAGCTAACAGGAGGGCTCGCTAGTGAGACAGAAGTGGACAGTCTGTCCCTGGTTGTTCACGCTAAAATTGAATCATCACATCCAGTTTCAGTGCACACATGACTTCCCCTGTATCACTTTATTTTTAGCTTCGTAGTCATTGTCAAAGCTGTCACTGCTGGTTAGCTAATGCTAGCTACTGTCGCTACACCGACCAACACACTGACATCACAGTCTCACTAGGACAAGATGGTGCTATACATGTTGTGTAAACATTTTTTTAGATCAGTGCCTGATGTTACGATGTGTCACCATTGTGTGTACACACAGTCATGTGATTTAGAGAGCTGGAGGCTGTGTGTGACTCTGATTCACCCTCTGACTGTTGGCATTATTCAGCCCCTTTTTTTTTTCAAAAGAGAGGAGTTACACACATTTATCAGACCAGTGAGGAGGCACATTTGAGCATCACCGCTCTTCATGCTGCTTATTTTATCACCTTCTTCTACCTGAGGACACATTGGTGGCATCTCTCAGGTGAAGACCACTGAATCCAAAAGAGGCAGAGAGAGCCTGGAGACTGGACCACATACAAGACTGATGGATTAAGAACAACATTGACACAGAGCTGGAAAATGTGTCAATGACATCACAACCCTAACTCAAAAAAACAAACAAAAAAAAAAAAACAGGCAGTCCTGAGCAGCTCACCTGAAACTCCCCGAGGTCAGAGGAAACCTTCAGTCCATCACTTCCAGTCAGAGACCAAAGAACAGTACTGTACTGTGGAAACACCCAGAGAGCACAGCTCATCCTCATCATCCTCATCATCCTCATCATCATCATCCTCATCCCCATCCTCATCCTCATCCTCATCCTCATCATCATCATCATCCTCATCCTCATCATCCTCATCCTCATCCTCATCCTCATCATCAATCATGATTCAGCATGGGAAGCTAACAGAAAGAGCTGAACACACGGTCATTTGTCTTCAACAGTAAAACACAATACATGGACAAAAGTATGTGGACACTCAGCCACCATTTGTTATTGTTCGCTGTCCTCC
Organism: Ambassis agassizii; assembly: GCA_036025115.1. Classification (NCBI taxonomy): domain Eukaryota; kingdom Metazoa; phylum Chordata; class Actinopteri; family Ambassidae; genus Ambassis; species Ambassis agassizii. The sequence goes on from JAVQJX010179294.1 coordinate 10,064, forward strand.
ATTTTTTCTGGTCTTGCCCTTTAGGCATGTATAAAGTCTGATGAAGAGTGAAGAGAGATCTGGACAGGACGTTTTTTTTTGTGTCAACAAACTCAAAATCCTCCAGTAAATCCTCATTATATGGTCTGAATCTGCAACAATTAGTCAATAAGTGAATGTTTGGGAGTGACAGGAACGTTTTCAGGTCACAGATACATTGATGGATTGATTGTGGAAAATCAATCAGTAATAATGCACTAAAACATGCATGTGGTGTCCATTTACTTAAATGATATATTTTTGCTCTGCTCTTCATACTTGAAATTATTAATAGAGAGAAGCCGTCTGTCAGCCTTCTTACACACAATCAGCACAAGTCTCCTGTGAGGGTGAAAATGGATTTTTAAAAACAGACGATGCCTTCTCACTGACCTCAAAACTGAACTGTAATAATGTTAAACCATTTCTCTCTCTCTCTCTCTCTCTCTCTCTCTCTCTCT
>JAVQJX010179295.1:0-11744 GCA_036025115.1 Ambassis agassizii
ATTGAGCCTGAACCCTCAGTTTTTTAGGGTTACTCCACATATGGTAGGTACTCTGTTTTTACATGAACAAAGGGATTTGAGTCTTCCTGTGTCTTTCATCAACTATTGTTTCCATGCTCTCAAATGAATTTTTTTTAAATAAACAGTAAATTATTTGAGTGAAATGTCCATTCAGGGTCACCTCTGTTTATCCCTGAAAGCTGCAGGGTGCTGCTTTCCTCAGATTTGTTCGCATATAATGAGAGCTGTCATGACAACTTGTGTTTTATAAAGGTGTAATTTTCACTGTATTTGTTGTGTTTTCTGCTGTAAGAGGCACGTGTGTGTTCTTTCAGAATCTGCACTGACTACATGCATTTAGAAGACCTGATTCTTCCATGTTTTGACATGTGGCTGTTAGCAGTTGATGGATGCTTCACCATTACCAAGGCACATGTGCTTCTTTTGTTTCCTCTGAGAAGCAGCAGGACTGTGAGAGCAGCCTCTGATCAGGCTTCCTGGAGGCTCCTGAAGGACTCGCCATCATTTGTTTTGAATTGCTGTGACTCTGAGTATCCAGCTATTTTGGGTTATTTTCAGGCTGTAAATCCACATAATGATGTTTTCCACCTTTCACAAAGAGCTGCTCTGTTTACATAGTGCACATTGTGCATCTTCAATATTTCATTACTCATCTGTTTGGGCATCTGGAAAAGCCTGGTAGAAAACTGCACAGAAGCCACTTTTCTGTTTGAAAAGGTGAAATGGTTAGTGTGTCTCACACCCTACATCACTCAAATCATCAAAGTTCACCAAAAGTTTACGATGACTTCCCACCTAACATAATGAAACCTGGAAACATCACAGCAGCTCATGACAAATCTAAAAGTGAAAACTGACGAGGAGCAGGAAGCTGAATGTTTCATTCACAATTAAAGGTCCAAAATGTCAGAAATTTAAAGCAACTGGCTGTAAAATCCCCCTAATATGTCACCAACAATAACACTGAGGACAAAATATTCACATTAAAAAAAATTAGGTTGATGTTTTGAAATCATGTTTTGTCATGAGGCTCCACCCACCGCGTCTACAAATCATTGCAGTCAGTAGAAACTCAGCTGCAGTTTGAAAGTTTACAACTGAAAGATGGGGGCAGAGCGAGGGTCTGTATAGGAGATGAACTAAATGATTAGCAAACAAACGATGAACTCACAGGGTAGGATTCGTTGCTCATTGCTGACGGAGGATACACCAACCGCTCTGACAACCTGGAGTCTGAAGGGGAGGGGGTGGAGGGGGAGGCGGATATGACTCGCCGCAGATTTTTGAATTTGAATTTGAAACTGTTTTTGCCCACATTCTTACATATAGAGCCTTTAAAGATCTATCAGCTTTTCTGCCCTCCATGATGGATCCTAGGAGCTACAGTATCCCGAGGCCTGCAGCCTGAACAGCACACAGCTGCCATCACACAGGAGATGGGTGCATGTGTTATAGGTGGGGTCCCTGGAGTTCAGACACTCAGCAGCTCTTGGGACATGTAATGTCGTTTAGAGGAGCCAGCTGAGGTGGAATCTGCTCCGGATGCTGCCTTAGTCACGTCCCCGGTGAGGTGATCCAATCATGTCTAACTGGGATGCAGACGTGATGCAGCAAAAGCCCATAATCTGAATAACATATATATATACTTCTAAAATAACTTTGAGCTATCAGCAGGCAGAGCATTCAAACCTTAAGGTTAAATAATAATAAAGTAGCCTCCTGCATCTGTTCACATTTACAATATTAAAGCCCAGCTAAGTCTGTTTCCCCAGGCCTTAAGAAGAGCTTTTAACAACAACTGAAATAATAATAATGATTAAAAAAACATCGTTTCAATATTGGTGGGGAGAAACAACAACAACTCTGCAATGTATTTCAAGCAGCATCATGTCCTTCAAAGCATGCTTTCACATTAGTGCTATATAACTGTATAAAAGACACAATGTTTTTTCAGCTGATGTTAACTAGCTTGTTGCCACACTAAAAATAAATATTATCATCATGTTACCACAGAATTGGACGCTCAGTCCTCTGGTCACATCGACATAAATGTAACAAAGGAGGTGACAGACTCTCAACAAAAGTTGGCTCTGCAGAGAAGACAGACTGAAGTCTGCAGGGACAAAAACCTGGAGACCACAGAAACCAAAGTTTGTCTGTTTGCTGACAGAGATGTTGTCTTGTGGAGACAGAGAGGAGACAGAACATGGTTCATCCAGTCAGACACGGTGGTGGCAGTATGATGCTGTGGGGATGCTTCAGTGTGTCTGAAAGAAAAGCTAAAACAGTCTGCAGGAAAACTGGCTCTGGGTCCTGGTTTTCTTTTTTAATGAAGAGATACCTCCAGGACAGCAAAGAGACGGACTGAGCTGCACACAGACCGGACTGTGAAGTGGACTCAATCATGCAGGAGACCATCAGATCTGGAGGACCTTGAGACTCTGACCAAAGAAGAACAACGGATGAGGATTCCTCATTCTTCTTTGAAAACTACACCAAGACTGTGATCAGACAAAAACAACTGCCTGCTAGCATCAGGACGGGACCATTATTATTTTAAAGTTTTAGGAAATAGAATGATGTGCAAAGTAAATAGTGTAAACTAGTATGTTTGGAAATGTTTTCATAGAAGGGCTGATAGTCTGCAACTGTGTTACTGACTACAAAAAAGGGATGTAGTTTTAGATGCATGCAGTTAAAATCACCATCTTTAAAATCAACCAGGTGCAGGATAAGAAGTCCACCTTGTTTTTAAACTGCAGTTTAATGTCTAGTTTTCGAAGTCTGAGACGCAGAGACCTCGCCTTGCTGGCCTATCAGAAAAAGTAAAGGAAGTCTACTTTTCAGTCTGACAGCTTGACTGATGCTATCTGATTTGTCTTGATGCAGTGAGCCGCACCCACCTGGGACCAACAGATTAGAGGAAATGTTAAAAATGATTTGTCAGAGCTGCGCGCTCACATTTACTTTTTTCTGCATCAGTTTTCTCATTCCGCTCCAACAAACTCACAGATGGAGAAACTGCTCCGGTCAACATCACCAACAATTTCAGGATAAGACAGTCCCTTTAATAACTTTGTTCAGCAATTTTCAGGGTGGTATCAGGACAGCAGCGCTCCTTCACAACATCAACAGCATCCTAAAAATAGCATTGATTTCTACCAAACATTTACTCACCATATGTGTGAATAATCTGTGGAACTGCTCCGGGTGATAGTTGGAGATATAGAGGCAATTACACAGTAATAGATTCAATCTCAGGCCAAGAGAAACATAATTGGAGAGGGAGCTCTCGCCTACAGGCCAGAATATTGTATATTGTCACTGTGATTATAGACACTTGGCACAGCATGGTGCTGTTCGCAATTTCAAATCAGCATATGAATGGCTGACATTAAATAGAACACTAGATCAGGACTACGATTGTGCTGTAATGTTTGTCTGTGTCATTTTCAAAACAAGCCATTTGTTCTCCTGAAGGACCAGTTGACTAGAAAGAACAATCCACACTTATAATGTTGTGTTTGTATGAAATGCAAATGAGGGAGCTTGCATACCGAGGTATTCAAAGGAATTATTTTACATGCAGAGAGTTTAACAGAAGCTGCTGTCCAGAGACACAAAAACAAGTCAGCTAAAGACAAAAAGAGAGGCGTCTCAGGTGGAACATTTTGTACAAGACAGAGGCCAGATCTGCAGCAGGTGAAGGAGGGACATCCAGTGAGCGGGACAAGACGGTCAGGGCCAACACCAGAGACCTGAGTCAGGTCAGAAGGTCAGAATCATGAGGAGACGTTTGTCATATTCCACACAGAGTGGATTCAGACACATCTTTATGTCCTCAGTGCCATGTGCTGCTGTCTCTATCAATATGGCTGCTCAGCCAGGTACCTTTTGGTGTCGATGTTTATTTCTGCTGCTCTGTTGGGAAGTGACGTGTGTGGCTTTTGTCACCACATAACATCTGAGGAGGACAACAAACACAAGAGCAAAGGGCAGAGCATGTAGCAGGCTGTAAAGACAACCTCCAGGGATCAAGACCTGCATGTTATACTGAGAGCAGAAATAAACATGTTTGCAGCCTGGTACAAAAAATATATGTGTGTCACTTGTGATGACTACATGTCAGCATGGTTTTCTATTGATTATTATTAAAAATGTACACAAACTTCCTAAAAACTCCTGATGATGAAATGATAAGATCCACACTTCACTCTGTCAATAAAAGGCTCATTCCAAGATTTTTCTTTGTAATTAAAACAATTCTTTTAAAACAAATATTTTGAATATATGCGCTCTGATGTTCATTATGACAATATATATCACAGTAATAATGGTTTAAAGATAATATCTCTGGCTGTGCATGGTGGGAAATTCATCATTTTAAACCTGGATCTATTCATCCAGAATGCCAGAAAAGATCAATCTGACCACACACTGTGCAACATCCCACTCTGTATTGCGACAAAGCTAACAGTGTGGCATTCACTGAGCTGTGTGCAACATTGCTATGAGACAGTGTGCACACAGCTGCAGGACACTTGTTTCCCCGAGTTGACGGCAGCGTTCAGCATAGAGGAGACAGATGTGACAGACTGCAGAGGAGGAGGAGAGCAGATGGACGCGCGTGGTCCTTGTGTTTGAAGTCATCTTTCCTCATGCAGTATATTCAGGTATGTACAGCACACACACGGACAGACAGACGGACGGACGGACGGATGGATGTATTTTTCAACAGCGCCAAGGCTTTCCAGAAGGATGAACAGCAAGTTGCAACAACATTCAACACACACGTTAACACAGTACACGTGGTCACATGCTGGATTTTTTTCATGGACACAATAGGATTTTGGTAGGAAAACAAAGATCGGAGGCAGACAGAGCTCATGAATGGGCATCATTAACCTAAACTGTATTTTTTAGAAGTGATTGCAGCAGCAGCACAGCTGGTCAACGTCACAATATCCTGCAGAGAACCTCAATGTAACACTAATACTAAACATGTGTTTAGGTGGACATGAATGACTTCTTGTTCTTTTAGCATTAAAGCTACACAAACAGCACGGCAACACAACAAAATGACAGCTCAGATCAGTCTGTTTACTTTTGAGGGACTTCACAAGGCTCAACAATACTGTGTGTGTGTGTGTGTGTGTGTGTGTGTGTGTGTGTGTGTGTGTGTGTGTGTGTGTGTGTGTGTGTGTGTGTGTGTGTGTGTGTAGATTGAACTGGGGGGTTAGGGTGAGTTTTTATGCAGTCGACTTGATTGGTAGTTGCAAAGTGCCAGAAAAACTGTGGTGTGAAATAACAAGTCGCGCTTGTGAGAAAATTGCAGCCTTATCGAAGGCTCAGTGGTAAATATCACATTTTTGATAGTGTTTATATAATATTTATGCTTTATCGCGCCACCCTGGAGTCAACTTGGTTACATAACCAATGAAAAAAAACACACAAGAAGGACAACAAAGCAATAAACACCTACTGAGCCAAATATTAAAGCTTGGATGTAAGTTCTGCCTGGTTGGCACCATGTCGAGGTGCTTTTATGTGATTTTGGAGGCTCTCCAACACTTAAATGGACATGAAGTGTGTGCCCATGTATAACCGAGATCAACTACAGAGCTTTAGCTGAAGGTGTCATGAAGCCTTAGCAAAAAAAAGGGGGTCAGATTTTGGGTGGATACCCTTCTATGCAGCTTTATTAGTTTTGGAAACTTGAGTTTAATTAAGCAGTTTATTTTCAGGGACTAAAATGAGACTATGCAACATGACGCCGGATTAAACGGCCTTTTGAGATGCTTACAGTGAAGCTATTTCCAAGCAGGATGCTGCCCGGAGCGGCTGTCTGTCTGTCTTGATGGAGATGAATGCCCAGTGTTGCCAAGGGCCTGCTGACTGATAAAGGCTGTTTGGGATGAAGCTCGGCTGTTAGTGTTTATTCTAATTGTCCTGTAATCACCAGGGTTTCCGGGGGTAAGGAAAGGTCTCCTGCTAAGCTGCACCTGGACCCTGTTGTGGATGTTTTTTTACCAGTGGCGGAGAAGAATCTGTGTCCTAAAAAACAATAGTGTAATTAAGAAATAAATTCAGTGCTACACTCAGGGACTATAATGAGACATGAGCCATAAAAGAAAAGGTGTAACTGTGTTTACATATTTGACAGCGAACAAACAGGAAAAAAGGAGGCAGAAAAAATGAATTGACTGCATAATTGAAGTTGCTACATAGCACGTAGCAATTTAACATCAATAAATCATTACAGGAATAATTTCAGGAGTCAGTATAATTACAGTAAACAAACACGACCATCAGTGAGGAGAATTAGCCCCTGTGCTGCGTTTGACAGCGAGCGTGATCTAAATCAGCTTCTTATGGGGAGTCACAGCTGGAATATCAATACATCTGCTGGAGAGATCAGCAGAAACCAGGGCTGCTCCATCAATCAAATATGCATGCTGGGATTATGCATCACCTACAGCTATGTTTGCATCAAACGATGAGCATAGGTCAACATGTTTAGGAATTACTAAGAGGTCAGTGCTGTTTGCATTGCAGCCTCTGCTAACAGCTACATCAACATAAGTGTTCCTTCTGAAATGCTTTCTGTATGAGAGCTTTACTGTTTGTACTAAATTGAATCTTAATCCATGTGACAGTGAGACGTGTCAGTGCAGTCAGTGGGTGACCAACCGTCCAAGGGATCCATAATAAGAGAAATTACCATCCCTGCAGCTATGCTATGCTAATGTGGCTAAAAAAGCAAATGTGAACCTTTTGATCAATCTGATGTTAGGGATGAATCAGTACAAGAAAATGGACATTTATGTGAAACTGTCACACGTTATTAGTTTAACAAATTCATTGAGAGAGCCAGTATATTGGTGAGAGTGAAGGTGAGACAGCAGAGGACTACAGAGGAGTGTTATACAGTGGATAATAAAACAAACGGAGAGGACAGGTGCCTGCCTAACACTGCCCATCATCACTAGGAAGACCGGCCACTCTGGCCTTCTCCCACATAGCATGCATGTTATGAACTGGGGACTCTAAAAGGTTCAAGAGTGACTGGTTGTGTTAGCCCTGTGATACACTGATGACCTCTCCACAGTGTCCCTTTGCCCTCTCGGCCACTGATAGCTGGGGACAGGCTCTCCCCCATAAAGAAGGATGGATAGACTTCCTTTGGCTTCTTATTGCATGATCTTTGCAATGGTGCAAGTGAGAGGAGAAACATTACATCTTAAACTAAAACCCTTAAAAGAAACTTTTTTGTACACCGTCATTTTTTTAAATTACAGTTGGCCAAACCACTTTGTCCCCATGCTGTTAGTTTTAAAATAAAAGTCGGTGTGATGAGTCCTCAGATGAATGCATAGACTCCAGTGAAAGGCAGCTGGCTGCTCTCAGAATTGCCTCTGCTGTGATGGATGAGGTTGTCACTTCGAAAAATTTATGGCTGGAAATCTAAGTTGTCAGGGAAGTGTGTGAGCAGTGTGGGAGTGGGCACGTTTATCCACCACAGTTCATCTCTGACAGGTTACATTTTCCCCCCGCTGTGTCCTCAGTTTTCAGATGACCGCACGAACCTGACGCTTCTGTTACAACAAACTGTCAAAAGAAGAACATGAAGTCTGACACTAATTATCTCTGATGACTCTCACAGAGCTTGTCCACAGAACACAGAGGCAGCAGGGCGATCTGTGACATCCACAAAGACTGTGCGATGTAAAACAGACACTGTGGTGAGGAGCGAAAATGAGGAGGGAAGGAGTGCAGTGACTGATGAGAGCAAATATCTGGTGATGCTGCAGTCAGGTCAGAATCAAAGAGGAGCTGTCTGCAAAATGCACCAAGAACACAGACTTTACAGATGATATTTATAGTGGAATAGTTGATCTCAGGTCCTGCTCTGGCCCTCTGCTCTGTATGTAGGCTCCAGCTACGTGCGCTTATGTCACTCAGCTCAACTAATTAGGTTCTCCTTGATGTCTTGGAAGCGTGAACCGAAGACATGTTTCTCTGCGGAGTGGGCCAAAAGGTGTGGAGGAGGAAGAGGAGCTGCACAGCAGGAGAGCTGATAAAGATGAGGAAGGAAGAAGAAAGCAGGGATGATAACATCCAGAGCACCTGTTCTTAAAAAGAGTGCATGCAGCATTTATTGAATAATAAAATGGATGCAAAACCTCCTTTCACGCCTGGTTGAAGTGAGCTGTTATTCTGGTCTAATTATTAAAGATTCATTAAAAACAAATGACACAATCAGCAACGTTTTCTTATTTATAATTCATACTCGAGCTCTGGGAAAACAATTTAAAGTGTGTAATCTTGTTTTGGGTCGTCATTACTCGAAGAACATCTACCTGTACATTAATCTTTAATCTGCCTGCTGGACATGCATGTGTAAATAATATATTAATGTGTTTAAAAGAAGCAGTTTTAGTAGATTGGGTAAACCTCTTGAATGTGTCATAAGTCATAATAAGTAATAATTATTTTGCAAACATAAAGCTGCCAGAATGGAAGCATCATGTTCGAGCATCTTTGTTGACATATCCCCTTTTCAGGATGTATTGCAGGCTAATCCTGCACAACACTGACCAGCTGTCAGCACCTCAGAAACACACCGAGGAGATGTGCTGTGCATCTGATAGAAGCTGGTTTTTAAAATGTTCCTTTTCTACCAGGTGAGTGTTTGTGGTTCATTTATGGTTCGATTCAGAGTGCTGTGACGTCATGCAAATTGTGCAGAACGACAACCTTCATTAACTTGTTTCCAGGTTCTGTCAATGATCAGCCCCTTCCGTGTATACTGAATCCTTCATGTGCATCATGGTCATGGTCAAAAAAGTAACACAGGGAGGCTGGGCTCACCTTGAAAAAGGCCTGGACAGAACACATTAAAGGAAGCTAATTCAGGAGGTTTAGCATCTGATCAAGGTGCCTCCAGGGCTTGTTCCTGTGAAGGTGCTTCAAAAACACATCCAACAGGGAGTGTAACCCCCAAATTAGACCCAGACCACCCAGAAGGTATTACATATTCTGCAGGAAGAGCTGCAGCCTGATTCAAATCACAAAATAAAGCCGGAAATGCCGTAAAAGAAGGATGGATTGATGTTACAAATTCATTTCAAACTTACTTTTGAGTAACTTTTCAATGTGACCTCACAACATGAACTGTGAGGTCTTTCGCTGGGGGCCAAGAGGGGAGCGTAGGAGTCGAACATGGAGCTAAATAAAGATGAAGGAAGTCTTACTGGAGGAGAAAGCAGAGGGGGCCTGCACATAAACACTGCATATTGATATTTTGGTGACATATTGAACAATGGAGCTGCACTCTCCTTTGGACTGTATGTGAGGTCACAGTGCATTTGTTTACGTCTCTGCTGCCATCTAATTGTGCTTGGCTCTGAATGTACACCCAAGAGACAGGCTCCTGAAAGCCTTTCACAGAGAGAACCAGCACTGAGCGAGGCAGAATGTGGACCTGCTTTGGAGGGCGCAATGTAAGACAAGGAGGGTTAGAGCTGAAAGGAAAGAGCTTTAGCAAAGAACTGCAAAGCATTTAATTGCTCTGTCCAGACAGAAAGATGAAGAAGAAGAAGAGGAGGAAAGTGTGTGAGAAAGGGCAGAAAAGCCAGCAGTTCACACGGTCAAACTGTTGACTTAATACCCTGATATGTTTCTTCATGTCCCTTTGTACTGTATGTGGGGCCCGTCTGCATTTGTTTGGTGTCAGCTTCATCTAATTAAGTTCCACTCAATATATCCTGCAAGTGACCCACTCCACTGGGTCCTTGGAGGAGGCTAAGGCCGGATGACGGGGGACGGGGGATTCAAAAAGGCCCTTAGTTGGAAGCTAGAAAGCATATAATTGCCTCAGCCAGACAGAAAAAGAATGAGACAAGAGAGTTTAGAGGAGAGAGGAGCAGAGAGGGGAAGATAAAGAGATAAAGAAGAAGAAGTAAAGAAAGAAATTAAAGAATGAGAGGAGGAGAGATCTGCTGTATTTATTGAACTTGGAGCGTAAAGTGATTCTGAGAGAAAAAGAGTCGCGGGCATAGAGATACAGATGGAAAGAGAAAGGCAAAAAAAGGGTCCAAGTCAAAGACAATAGGTACCAGACGACAGAAAGCGAGCCAGTTCCATTACCGGGTTCCTCTAAGAACGGGAGGGGAGGCCTGCCTGGAACAAATGGACTGTAATTGCACACAATCTGTCTTCAGAGCTCAATCACTTTGCCCTGCAGGGACCATTGGTGAAACTTCTCTCACACTAATCTAATAACCCCCACCACACCTCGTCACCTTCCTCCCCCATAGAGACGTTACCTTTCACCTTCAACACGGACGTTATCCCGATGGAGATGGGAAGTGTTAATGTGATCGCTGCTCGTCATTAACCGCCCGCATAATGAGCCCTGCATATATTTGCATGCAATATTAATGGTGGCGTGTCGTAACTGCTAAACAGAGCGAGCTGCTGACTCTGGAATTCACCTCTTTCACAGCTGTTATTGTAGACTTTTTAGATAATCTGGTTGCTCTAATTGTTTGTTTTGTTTCATCATTAACCTGGTGGATAATGAACACAGCCTATATTTACATACAATTTATCAATCAAGGCCTCTTTAACTGCACAGTGAAACAGGAAATCACCTCCTACAGCATATGTATATACACGTCTCTCTGCCTCTCAGGTGTGTGCTTGTTTTTGTTGTTATTAATATGCATGATGCTGCTGTTTTATTCATTAAAGGCTTTATTAATGTTGTTCTCTTCATTTTATGACTCTTCAGGTTTAATGTCAGTTTCAATATTATTATCAGGCTGCAGATAAATTCTTCAGTGTGAGATGATAAAATAATGACAATGGAAAAAACAGACAAGCGACATGTGGTAACAATATCGCCAGAGGGCCAAAACCACAAAATGGCTTCCTGCTCTCTGTGGGCTTGTTGTTTGCTTTTAATTAAGTGCTTCATCACTTCCATTCCATTAAAAGTACACCTGGTTAGATTTAGCTGGAGCAAAACTGTCCTGTCAACAAAAAACTTTTCCGCCATTTTTTTTTTTTTTGCCCACCATGATGAGGAATCCAATGGAAGCGAACCTCAATGGATTCTAAATGAGTCCAAATTTGTTTAAATTAAACTTCTTTTAAATAAAATACACACTACATGGAATCATTTTCAAATAAAGAGTGCAGTTTGTTGTTTATCTTTCTGGTTAGATAACAGCACAATGTGTGTAAATACTAAAAACAAAAGTGATTATCATCTCTCACAGCTCTTTGTTAAATTATAATCTCATTTTGATTTCATTTCCTCTGCAGATTCAAATCATGCATTACATGTGATATTATCTGCATTTTGTTGAGCTCCACTGTCTGTCGCTTCCCTCGCTCGGTAAAGGTTGACGTGTGTGTTTGTGAGCATCTGACCCCTTTTTGACCATCTCTGAGCATGCATGTGGACATAATCTGCATCTCGCTTTCCTCCGCCTGAATCTATATGCATATAAAACCTGCCTGTGTATTGCATATGTCAGTTTCTGTGTGTTTGTATATGCACGTTATTGTTTTTGTGCATCCGTCTGTTTTTCAGTTCATGTCACCATCTATCAGGCGGGGGGGGGGGGGGGGGGGGGTTATGAGTATCCTTGCACAGAGCGCCGGTACAGAAGACACAACAACCAGTGAACCCGTGAGGACCAAACATGCGGGCT
>JAVQJX010179300.1:0-14759 GCA_036025115.1 Ambassis agassizii
CGCACATCTGGTGTCAGTAGTATTGAAATCTCTGTAATACAGGGAGATTAACCTGTTGAATGGTTTAATCAAGCCCTGTATTATAGCTTTAACTGCATCTCATCAGTGTTTATATATGGCAGTATGTTGATGAAATATGAAGACTCATTTACTGCTCCACTGAAGCAAACCATGAATGACAAGCACAGTAATTCCAAAAGGATTGATACAATGATGGAATACTATAGGGGAATAATTGTGTTGATGTATCTTGGATTGATTCTGATAATACAAGGGTGCGGTTTGAGTGTGTGCGTGCGCGCGCAGAGTTGGTCTTTTAACATGTGGAAACACCACCACAGAGGTGAGCTGTGGGTGTAATGACATCATCCACCCTGCAGCTGTGGGGATTCCCTAACAAAAAACACATTCTCTTTCTCTCAGCTCACTGCAGTTCTGTCTGGAAACATCTCATGGGCTGGGTCTCTCTTCTCATTTTTTTTTTCTTTCTCTAGACAGCAGCAAGGTGTGAGGCCTTCAATTCAGAAGTGTAGGTGGGCGGAGGAGACAGCTCACTAAATTAGCAACCTATAAAACAATAAAACTGCCACAACAAATAGAATAGGTGGGAAGAAAAATAAAATACAACAGAATTACTTCTTGGTCACAGCATGCAACGCAAAAAAAACACACGGCGCCCACATTCATGAGAGCAAGTCTGATTAGCTGATTTGTGTAGCACCCTCTGGGGGCTGTGGAGTTTGCAAAGCCCTGTCTGGAACTGAAAAGATGAGGAAAAGAAGAAAAGAGGCCCTTAGGTGTGCTCCAGGAGCCACTGGAAGAGGGGGATGAGGTGAGGTTCTCTGCCCGCCTGGAGTGCCTCGTCTCTGGTTTGGGGTTGACTGTGGGTCTGGCTCTCCTCGCAGTAGCGCAGCAGCATCTGCAGCAGCTCTCCCACTCGCCACTTTCTCTCTCTAAGCCTTTGAACCACCGCTGGGAGCTGAAAGGGCACACAGTTATTATTCAAAACACCTAAAAATATCATTTAGATTTAATACCCACACTGAAATGACGACATTTGGAAGGAGTCAGTTGGTCAGTTGAGTCACTTGGTTGATGTTGGACTTGGCTTTATGTGTGTGAACATTTTACAACTCGTTTCATTTAGTCATTGCAGTAACTGGTGGTTTTCAGCTGTTTGTCTCCATAACAAAGCTAACGCTAGTGCAAACCAGGACTGCTAACATTTAAAACCAACATTCATGGAAAGGAATGACATCTTTCTCTGGCATGGTTCAAAAAAAATCTTAACTGCTGAATCACAAATACAACAGAGGAAACCTGTGGCTAATGAATACATTCAGAATCACCTGCTGCAGCTCTCTGTCAGGACTCAGCTGGATCTGAGGGATGTCAGCCATGGAGGCTGCCACCCACTGCAGCATGCACCGGAGCTGAGGGTCCAGAGACACGTGTGGAGGGCCACGCCCGAGCTCCCTGACGTCCGAGTTCACGATGATGAGTACGGTCCTGGGAGGCAGCGTCTGAGTCCTGTCCACGCACAGAGTCCCTGCAGCACAGAGAACGTGACTGTGACAGGTCCACACAGGAAGTATGTAACAGTGTTCTATTTTTTGTGCCCACAATTCCACAGCGATACCCCCACTCCTCACTGGAGGTTGCTCTAGTGACACTTAATGAAGAGTGAGCGACTGTGGAGGGAAGGGAGTGATGAATGAGTGTGGGGGGGTGAAATCCCTGGCAACAACGCACTCAGACGGGCAGACAGATGAACAGCAGCCAGCCAAAATCCAACTGTTTGACGAGTGGAAAGAGCAAGACCCCAGTCAGGAAAGGGGCCATCCCTCCCCCACGTTTCCTGCTGCTGTGTTAAACTGATTGATTTTTTTTTTTTCCGTAATCTGCCTTTTTCTTAACTTTTTACAGAGGCAGAAACAGACTGAGAAGAAGAATACATAATACTTCCTTACCACTGGATTCCTCTTTGACCTCAGTCTCCCTTTCTTCTGTGTTGTCACTGTAGAGTGAGAAATGTCACACGGGTTAGTAAGAAGGCAGAACTGACCTGGCACAGGAGGCTGCATGTGAAGATATACAAACGACAATAAGCATACTTAAGCTAATAACTTTTGACATAAGCATAGTGGGATAACAGAGACCACAACCACTGCAACTGAAGCAATCCTGATTGGAAGGCATGACAGACACACAGAGGGATCAGTGCTGCACATTTCCAGTCAGTGTTGTTTTATGCATTCCAGTGAAGTTACTTTTGTCTTTAATCAGTTAAGACATGAAGACGATGACTGCGTCCTGATCAGTGTGAAAGTTGATTTTTTTCCCTTCTGAAAATCTTCTCAATATCTGCTCTGTCAATTGAGCAAATATTTGCCATGTGACATGCCAACAGGTAAACAGTCATTTCTCCACTTTATAAGATTGTTAATCACAGTGTTGTTGACACAGCCCTCGGCTACAGACACTCAGACTCTGCTTGATATGATATAAGGATATCATTTTCTCTGCAGAGGGGAAAAAGTCTGTGAATGCTTTTTCACATTAACTGTTCAGGGTCATGAAGCAGCACAGGCACCGTCAACGTAGGAAAAACAGATTGCACTTTTGATGCCCAGTAAAAAGAATCGTACGCATGCTTTCATGTACAGAAACTTCATCTTGTTTTGGTGGAGGTGACAGGTGTGCAGTATTTATGATTGATATTTGTGTTTTTATGTGACAACTATTACATGTGTTTGTTTAAATGATAATTGAACAGAAAATGAGCTCTCATTGGTATAATGTAGCCGTTACCAACAACCAAAGCTGAACATATTTTGAATTCTTTAGAACTAACTAAACCACAAACTTGAATCTGTGAAAAACCTGCCACCTAATGGCAGTCGTTGAACTACCTCACTGAATGCTACTTCTCAATGAAAAATTAAATACAGCAAAATTCTCCTGTGTAACTAGACATTCAAATAGTTCAATATTTTCAGAAGAAGATATTTTACATCTGTGCGCAAACTTTTAGTAAAAACAAGAAACAAATACATTTGATTTTCTTCTTTTTTTCAGAAAAATGATTTATGGTTTTATAAGTGTTAGACTGCAAAAAGACATGTCTAATACTTGATTCCCGTCAGTGAATTGTAGCATTCTGCAGACAATTGTTGTGGTTCTCTAAGTGAACCACCTCCATGTTTCTGAGAAGTCTGGAAAATGCCTCTTTGAATCAAATTTTTGTGTAGAACGTATGACTTCTTTAGTAAACAGCTGTCAAATAAGCATGAAAATGTCTTCATATCAAAGTGCGTGGCTACACGGGGAACAGGTAGTAACCTCAGACTAGTCCAGACATCTCAGTGATTTTGTGCTCAGGTTACCTTTTACTGTACCAGTCTCCACTGACAGTAAATATTTTGTCCCTGGGAGAGCTGTTGCTGTTTGGCTACATTCTTGAGAGCTATTTGTTCCAGTAGATGTGCGTATTCACATGTACAAACTTGCTTGACATATTCATTACAGAGAATATTTTGTCATCTTGAGTTTATGTCAGAACTGGCACTGATTTGCTTCAGATGTCTCTGACATTTGAGAGCCAGTTGTTGCCATCCATCATAAGAACTGAACTCATGTACTGCACAAATTGACTAAATGTGGCAGCTCTTGGTATGCAAAGACTGCTGTCTTGTGGTTGACTGCAAATAATGTTTTCTCTGAATGGTATAATACAACAAATTATACTGTTACATTATATGTGTATTATTTAAATGTATGTAAATAATACAGCATAAACAAAACTTGAGCATCACATCATACTGACATTAGTATCAATAAGCACATGCCATTTATACATGCCTGTGTATATGTATATTTAAGATAAGTGTGGTGGTTCCTAATCATTTTCATGATGCCTCCAATTTAATGTCCACTTTTGCATCTGTAACACATTCGCTGGTTTCAGTAACACAGCAGTTTTCTTTACCACATTCTAGATGAACCTCCGTTTTAATAGGTTAGACATGTCAAGCAACTGCTGACCAACCTGTCAGAGGGGGAGAACGACACGCGCTCCTCACATGCCTCCCCTTCCAGACCCAGACTGCTCCAGCTGCTGCTGTTCCCATTGCTGCTGGAAAGAGAAGGCAGGTAACACCACTGTGACAGGCTATCTCAGGATATAATGAGCATCACTACGCATCATCTATTGTGTACTGTCCGTAAAGAGCAAGCATTTGGAATAATCCTTTAACTGTCAGGTGAGGTTGACAGCCGAGGAGGATTCTCTGAATGATGCAGATTTTTCCACCGATGAATATCCCACTGAATCATCCTTAACGATGATCAAGAAATTTTGTTGGTGAAGGCCCGATATGTGAGATCATTACATTCTTGTCCTCACATAATCTCGTTAAGCCTCTGGGTTCCATCAGGACAACCAGCTGGCAACAGAAGCACAACAACACACACTCTCCCTTTGTAATTAGTCAATGATTAGCGTGCTGGCTGGAACCTGCACATACTGTGGCGTGCCACAGCTCAGTGAGTCTGAGGGGAGGAACATTTTTGATATCTAAAAATACCACCATTAATTGACATTACCTCAGACTTAGCTTTCTCCCTGTGGTTTGACTGAATGACACATGCTGACAGCTTGTTCATTTAGTCAATCATCATCCTCCACGGCTCAGTAAGCTCATGAAGTTGTGTTTTTTCTTTTGTTATTTCATCTGCTGAGCACAAGTGGTTGTAGTATGCGTTTGAATACAGTAACACATTACACGCAGTGGACTTTGTTCCTGTAGAAACAGCGCCTGAAGTGAGGAGAGCACTCAAAGACACACCTTTTGAAAATATTATGATACATTAACTTGGCCCCAATGGCCAAAATACCTAGCTGCTAACACATTGTGTTCTTTCAGTATCTTGGGAAAGTATCTCAAATGTTGTCAGCTTTGCTTCCATAGAGATAGAAACTTCTGCCAGAAATGTCAACAGCCTAAATTCCCAGACTTTATGGGACCCTGTCACTGAGAGGGCCGATACACACTATATGTACAAACAGAGGTGATGTCCAAGGCCAATTCAGCCACAGCTACAACTAAGGACTTGGCACCATAGACAGCAAAATATTTAATAACATATCCTTCAGAGCTTGTGTAAAATGCACAAATCAGGGAAAATTGCATTTTGGCAGTGCAGTCTAAATCAAGTTCCCAAAACATACAGTGTGCCCTGTGGTGACCTTGAGAAACCTCCCATCTAGACTCAACCACAGGAGACTCCCTCTAAAACAGGTCCAACACAAGCAGTGTGAGACAGTTTCAGTTGATGAATATCATAGATGGACACAGCATGACCACGTAATATCTTGCCTCTAATGCCTCGAATTGTAGTTTGCTTTAATTATTCTTGTAGTGTGTTTCATCTGTAGAACAATCAAGACAAAGCCCAAGACAAAGAGGCAAAAGCACATGTGGAAATGTGCTTAAATGTTAGCAATTACTAGAAATCACACTTCACTTTTCAAAGTTCACTAGTCAAAGTTTAGTGGTTGCTTACCTGTCACTGAGGTGGAGGAAACTGCTGTTGTCATCTAGGTGTTCATCTTCAAAGCTCAGGTTAGACCAGCTGCCCAGACTGTCGTCTCCAACACTCAGCTGCTGGGACACAGTGGACTCTGTGGCTTCCCTTCCCGAAGAACTAAAAGGCAAAAAGAGGTGAAATGAAATTTACAGCCACAAATTCACAATGACAGTTCGCTTATAGTAATCAGATTAAGTCAGGTATTTAAATCTCTGAACCCCATCAGATTCTGTGTTTTTGACACATCAAAGGCACACAGACCAATAATAAAAATACATATGATATTTAACTTTTTGCACCTAGCTAAATACTCAATACTTTTCAGATAAAAAAGAAAGTGGATGCAAAGGTCTACTACCACTGTGGATCATGGTGTGGTTACCTGATGTTGGCAGCCTGGCAGATGTTGGACAGAGCTGATGTCATGATTTCTGCAGTTAAGCTCTCAGCGTAGCTTGTGCCGTCATGACCGATGCCACTGTCTGCGTTAAGGCTGGTGTTACTCAGCTCACGTTTTGCTGTTTCCATCGCCATGGTTACCATCTCTTCTGCAAATGCTGCCCTTTGGTCCAGGTCAATGTGAATCTTAGGAATCTCCAGGCCAGAAAGCCTCTCAGCCTTTGTCTGACATTCTGTCATCCCCCTCTTCCTCTGTAATACAGGCTGGTAGTGGTACCTGCTGAATTTGGTGCAGTATGGACACTCTTGCACCTGGCAGTAACGGCATGTCCTTTCACCAAGTGCTCGGGCAAGAGCAGGCCCTTCTGACAACCTTTGAGTATGAGAGGCTCTGTCATGACCATGGGTCCTCTGGTGCTCCCGTGATGAATGTCTAACAGAAGCCAGGCTCATCTTCAGTGTGTCATCCACTATTTTCCTGGCGTAATGCTCAATTACCTGCACAACGCTGCTGCTGTAGCCTCCATCATACAGACTTCCTGTGCTGTGGTAATGCCTGCTCCTACCCTCTTTGGACAACAGGGGGCAGGAGAAGGAGTTCCTGATGAGAGTATCTGCCATGTTTTCAAGTTTGGATTTTTTATAAAGACAGGAGTCGGTGAAAGATTTGGGTAGTCGTACAGAGGAGAGACGTAGCTTGCGTGTGACATCACAGGTGATGTTGTAAGCTAAGGCTTCTGCAAAGTTGACCAGATCCATGTATTCCCTCTTTTTTTGCTCTTCAGAGTCCCTGCAACAACAGTGAGCATCATCGCGTGACTGAATTCTTGCAGACTCCTCTCTCTCCTTTACTGACGAGGCCTCACTACATCCAGAAGCCTTCCATTCATCTGGCAGTGACTTAGAGGAGTGGAGGCGGTTGGTAGAAGTTCTCTGCTTGATCTTGCGACTGGCATGAGCTAGACCTTGTTTTATAGAGCGATAAGCCAAACGGCTTGCATACTGGTCTAAAACCAACTCCCTGCTGCCTCCTTCTTTTTTCAGTACTCTGATGAGATAACCAGCATACTCATCAGTCACACTCTCACAGCTGGGATACTCAGATGACAGACCGGAGCTGAAGCTGGAGATGGTGCTCGGGGTAGAGGTTGGAGACCGGGAGACTGAAGCAATCAGGTCATCAGACCACTGCTCAGCCAGCCTCCCTAACCTCCAGTCTTTGTTCTGGTCTGTGCTGGGTTGAGACGGTTGTCTGTGGTGGTGATGCAAGCATTCAGAGCTAGATCTTTCCAAGCTTCTTCTTCTGAGAGCTCTATGATATGGACAGCGCTGTCCAGAGTTCACCATCCTCTTCACATCATTGATGACCTCTCCTGCCACCTCACCAGCATATACCCACAATGTGTTCAGGGTCTGTTCTGAGAACTGAGCCACACTGTCTCTCCTTCGTTCGCTCCCCTTGGTCATATCCCTGCCGCCCTCTGCCACTCCCAGGGTGTCCATCTCTGTTGCCATAGAAACTATGTGGCATGCCAACCGCTCAGCATAGTGAAGAGCTTCCTTGTTGGACATCCTGCGAGAGGACATCTGGTTAAGGTCATGCCGCCCATCCTCTAAACGTCTGTTAGTGCCACCTTCTTCTTCTTCCTCCTCCTCTTCCTCCTCATTGCCGATGGCCTCCTCAGAGAGAGACCTCATCAATTTAAGCATGAACTCTGCCTTGTCTGCCTCAGGGACGGTGTCTTTTGGCCCAGGTCCAGGCTCAGATTGATAGTGAGGGGTGGGAGGTGGTGTTGCAGGAGAGAATTCCTTGGCCAGTTTGCTCTTCAGCTTCTTTGAGAACTGTTTTATCTGCTTCTCCTTGGACACTTCACTGGGCTGCTGAGGCGTGGAGGGTGGAGTACCAGGAGTCCCACCTGATTTTCGGCCAGAGCTTGGAGCGGAGTCATCCACAGCGGCAGATATCCTCCTTTGTCCACCCATCTCCATACCCGGCACATCAAGAGTATCCATCATCACTGGCTGTGTTTCAGCCACTCCTCTGTTCCTGTGGTCTACCTCACAGTGAGCTCCCCTTTGGCTATGGGAGCCTGTCTGAAAGGAAATGGAAGGAACACAAAGGTCTGGTATTTGTTGTACAGGCCCGCTCTGCCTAAAACATCCAGAATCCCTACAGTCGTATCTGAAACTCTCCCTGCCAGCTTCCTGCCTTGAAGGGGAATCTGGAGATTCGTCCTGTTTTGTGTCTCTTCCAATTGTCTTTGTCAGGAAATCAGCGCAGTCACCAAAACTTTTCTTCATCTTAGAGGCAGTGATCAGTTCGCGGGCCTCAGTTACTATCATATCTACCATGTTGCCTGAAAAGTTTTGGAATGGAGACTTTGTTTGGTCTCCTGCAGGTATCGAGATTTGTGTTCCATGACTATTTGGGTGAGTTTGTGAGGATAAAGTAGAGTCAGAGGACAATACTGTGACTTGTTTAGGGCTGCCCTGTGAGGCATCTGACAAGCTTGACCTAGGCTCACAGGGCTCTTCAGAATCCTGGTAGTGGGAGAGGGCTTGGCTTGCATGGGGAACAGGAATACAGCTGGCCATGCCTGATACAGTGAACAAGGCTTTTTTCACAGTGCAGGATGCATCCTCTCCTGAGGGACATGGGGCTGCGCTAGCAGAGCTGGAACTTAAAACTTGCTGGTTTGCAAAGGTACTGCATGTGTGAGTGCTCATGTTCTCTGAGCTAACATAACAAACATTGTCCAGTGATACACTAATTGCAGCTTGGCTAGTGAAAGCAACATCAGCCTGTGAGAGCTCTATAAAGGCCTCCTGAATGACAGACTCAGACAAGTCTGAAGCATATGAGGAAACCACCTCCTCTTCTTCCTCTTCCTCTTGCCCGTTGCCAAAAGACCAGACACTAGGTGTGAGAGGAGTCGAGGGGTGAGAGAACTGACACACTTCCATGATCCCCTCGAACACCAGCTCCTCAGCTAAGTCAGCAGCAAAACGTGACACAGTGCTGTGGAAAATCTGCTTTTTCACTGTCAGGAATTCTTTCAGAGCTCCAGACACAGCCTCTCCAACCAGGAATCCAGCCAACCCATTGACAGCTCGCTCCTTCAATACATATACATGACGCATACCAATCTCATGGAAGGCCATCTGAAACACTGAAGAGGTCAGTCTAGCTGCAAGGTGACACAAAGTGGTGGTACAGGAGGACACACCTTTTTGGAGGTCTCGCAAGGCGCTGCCCAAGCTCATTTCCACTAGGTCAGTGGCAAACCTCTGGATTCCATCCTTCAAAGATTGAGACTTCTTCTGCAGCTTGGCTACTGTTACAGTCTCCTGTATTTCTGAGAGTTTCATCAAGTAGCCTGAAGGGTTCTTAAATTCCTTGTGGCAGACACAACTGAGATTCTTGTTTTCACTGATGTCAACAGCAGACTGGTATCCGCACACCGAACCCAGAATTTCTTTGGACAGACTGCTGGCAAAGTCTGAGTAAGTCTTGTACAGTGAGCAGACATCTTGGGGTTTGCGTAGCTCTGAGCTGTCCAGTGTATCTTCATCTGCCTTCCAAAAGTACTCCAGCGGCCCACTGGAGTCCACCAGAGGACTAAAAGCAGAGGAGCTAACAGGACTGAACAGGGGGCCACCGTTCTCATCAGAGGGGGTCTGTACTGGTCGAGGGGAATCCGGCACCTCAGAGTGAACTGAGTAGGGAGAACCTGGTTTGAGAGGAGTAGGTTTTTTCACATTAGCTGGGAGAGTGGGCTGGTCAAAGCGGTGAGGATTCATACCCTTGGTTGAGCAGCCCCTGGAAACATATTTGGACCCACCGGTGCCAGACTCTGCAGACTTTTTCTGTGCAGTTGGGGCACTGATTGCATCCAGAGGCAGTGTGATAGTGCAGCTCTCTGAGCTCAGCTCCTCTAAATCATCAAACTGGTCAAAGCTGTCAAAGAATTCACTGACTTCAGAGTCCGAGTCTTCCACTCGGTCTCTGGGCCCGCCTGGTACCTGTGGAATATACAGTTTGGCCAGTAGGCTCTTCTGGTAACCCACTTCATCCAGGAAAATGATGGGGCTGGGGCTGGAACAGTCAGACTCTTCAGATTCACTGACATGTGTCAAAGGTGAGGTGTGACAAGCTCCGGGACTACAGTAAGTCCACTGGGACTCCATGCCAGATGAGCTCTGCACTGTGACAGACACGTCTGGACCTGACTTATGTTTGGCTGAATACTTCTTTGAGGATGAGCTAATAATAACACGGGACCCTGATAATTCCTTTCTTCTCTTGTGAGCTGGGACCGTCTGTGATGCCACGTCACGCTTTTTAAAAGGGCAATAGAGAGCTGTGGAGACATGAAAGATAGCTTTTTTATTTTTATTTTTTCCATAAGTGAAAAAAACCCCACCAGAAGCAACTAATTGTCACTAAACATTAGACATTAAACTTACAGGGATTGTCTCCTGTGTCCTCATCCTCCAAATGCTCCAGGGCTGTGACAAAGTCATCCTCGATTGATGAGACAGACTGGTTGGTGTCATCTTCCTCTGGCTGGCTGGACTCAGCTGTGCCCCTCTGAGCCTGAAGCTCCAAAACATAACGGACCCCCACCATGTAGCATCCCAGCAAGCCCACCAAAGACGCCACACTGGACTGAGAGTAGACATTTGTGCTGGGACTCTGCCTCAGCACACACACAGCCTTTAACAATCGCTGGAGGAAGAGGAAAGGGAGAAAAGAGAGATGATGAATGCAGGACGTTTTATAAGCAACAGGAAAAGAGAGGCTATAAACTGTCAAAGCAATCTCTTGGATGAAGCTGCCAACTGTTAGCATGAAACATATTGACTTTTTCAGATTAAACTGAATTCATTTAAAATCGTACAGGCTGGAAGTGTTTTTGTTGTGGCTCTGCTCTGACTGTGAGACACGACTCATTTGGTGCAAATCTACTCTAAAATTCACATGGGTGGTATGTCTTGCTGTCTGAACCCACACACTAAACTGTGTGCAGTTATACAGTACAGGACCAGCAGGAAAGCAGAGAGTTGCAAATGTGGGCCAAAAAAGACGAATGTCAGACAAAACGTGAGAAAGACGTTTGTTTACATGCAGAAACAGATGAAGCCATCAAGTGGGAAAACAATTTAATCAAAGAAGAGTGCTAAAAATACTTCTTCTCTAAATGAAATAAACATCTGCCATGTGTGTGTATATGTTTCTAGTGGAAATAAACAGGACTTGTCATGAGCTGACACAAGTAGCTTTGGAAAGAAATAAAAATACAATCTCAAAGCCTCTGACGGATTCAAAAAGTATGTCAACATGCTTTCACTTTTGGACTCACATCATCTCATAACAGAATGTTTAAAAAAATAATGTTGGTAATAATGGGTCCTGCAGCCTTCAGGTTTCTCTACAGAAGTGTCCAGGCAGGCTGTTCAAGGACTACTCACAAAGTGCTTGTCATTTGTCCTGATAAACAATGTGTGAGGACCATGAAGGGAAACATTCAGAACTCACTGGGTTTTTTTTTCCAGCTCAAGTTGTTTCAGTGGAATTAAATTGAGGAAGAGACCAATGCAGATGAACACAGCGGCCACTTTCTTTTGAATGATAAACATTTGTAACATTATAGGAAAGCTCAAATAGAGGTCCAAGATTGAAGTCCAACTTTTCAGGCATAAAATATCATTTTAAATGTGTCAGTGTGTGTGCACATATTTTAAATATATATGTTTATCTGCAACAAAATGAGCTAAAGCTGAAGGGGCCTTTTTTTCTAATCTTCAGAGACAGAAAAGTTGGAGCACTGCCCATTCTTACTTCCTGTTATTCTCTACCCTCACTTCTGCTTCCCTCAGCATGCTGACTTAACAAATTCCTACTGAAAGAAAGGCCCTTCACTTACCTGAGGCCCAGCGTCCTTGTGCTCTGCCAGCCTGCGGGAGTCTTTGAGCAGCAGAACTTCGTCATTCTTCAGACCGTGAACATGGAGGGATCTGAGAAGATCACATAGGGCTGCAGGCAGAGATGACAGAGCCTGGGGACAAAGATGACAGAATTCTCTTACAAGACCTGAAGCTCATTCAGAACATATTTACACTTATTTGCTTTATGTATTCTTACCTGTTGGGTGACATGTTCCCCTTCACACTGACCAGGTAGACACACAAAATGAATCTGAAAAAGAGCACAGTTATGAACCAGTATTAATATGTCTGTTTTTCAGCTCTATTTAATGCTGTTGTTATAACAACCTCTGTCAGTCTTGTGGTGTCCCTGTTGGGTAGCTCTAGGGCAACACCACACAGGTCCTTTTTATTCCTAAACAGGCTCTTTACAGATTGTGGCCCTGTGTCACGCACAGTCTGTAAACAAACACACAGCATTAGTATATGGTCAGTCCACATCCACAATGGAAAGCTAACGTTTACACATGTATTGTGTGTAATCTTATAATCAGCCTCCTTCCTTACATATTCATCAACACTGCAGTACAAACTAAGACCAATTTCTGTGAAGTTGTTAAAAAAAAACAAAAAAACAAAAAGAAAGCATATTCTCTACTACAAACTCAGAGACTGACCTCTTTCCGGACTGAGGCCCTGGATCTTAGTGGGACTCCTCGGATTCGGGCGCAGGCATCCATAGCAACAGGGAGGTGTAAGTGGCTGGTGGGCTGACTGGCCACTCACCTGTAAACAGGAAGAGAACAGAAAATGACAGTGAGTGACAGAGCAAATAGGTTCTACTGCTCAAATGAGAAAAGTAAAGAAATTCACAGCTACATCACTGCATTCAGTCTCATAGCTGAGCCCCTTTCTCTGAACAACAATCCTCAAGTAAAACAGTTCAGTATGATCCGTTTGTTGCTCTCACATGCTACTCAGCCATCCCACCATCAACCACAGCAACAGTCACATGACAGAATAAAGGTTATTATTAAACAATCAGATCTCTCATTATGTCTTCCAGCTGCATACACACTTAAGCAGCATTATGTGACTAAGTCACACAGTGGGTTATGTCCAAATGGCAACTTCCAGCACTGAGAAGTGAAGCCTATGCAATTTCACCCACAACCTCGGGTGGCTGGGTACAAGAGGGAGTCAATCCCCATAAAATTTTCCAAATAAATATTAAAGTTATGCATAATTAAGGGTGTGACAACTGGTGATAGGTGGATATTTGTCCTGTGCATCCATTCCACCTCATCTTTACCCTATGCATTCTCAGTTGAAACAGAGTGGGCATGTTGGTGACAGCTGGATGGGTGATGTCATGCAAGTTTTAACCATCTTTGTTTATATCTAAGAAAGACTTAAGTCATTGCACCTGTGCCATACTGAAAATGGCCCCCTGCCTGTGAAACACACACTGGAGGCAGACCAGCTAATATGAATCAAGCACTTAAAAGTAGGCCTAGACTTGTACTGCTGACGAAGATAAGCTGTTGTAGTCCATGCTTCTTTGATATTCTTTAAACAGCCGGGCCTGGATCAAAGATCAAACAGAAAGGCAAGAGAGCAGGGATGTGTGCTCTGAGCAGGGGAAACACACATGGTAAGCAGCATGAGAGAGCAAGTAAAGGAGGCAAAATATTTACAGTGCACAAGAAGGAGAAGTTTCCCAAGTAATCCAAGCCTCTCCTTTGAGGTATGGTCCAAAGCAGCTAGATGAGTCTAGACACATGTGGGCAGATCTACTGATCAGCCCATCCTGCATCCTGTGAACCAGGGGGAGCAGAATACATGCCACTGGCTTCCTCTGGTGATCCAGGACCTCCTGGCTTCTCACGGGTGTTTTGGTGGGCTGTACAAAACCAACAACACCGGCCACTGCTGCTTAACCTCAGCTATGCAGAGCATCACGATTCACTCACAAAGACAGGGGGAACAGTGACGTCTATCACTGCTGTGACTAACTGTAACACATAAGTGTGGTATGTTTCTTGTTTAGTTAGCAGCTTTACTTCAGTGGTGCACTTTATGAGAAACAATTCAACAGGCCAACATCATCAACTTATGCAACTAATGTGGTCACATAATGAGATATGTATTTAGTATTAGTCATGTCATGGAAAAACTGCAATTAAGTGGAGCTAAGTTTTGGCTCACATAAATCCTCCACTGCTGATTCATAAAACTAATTATCACTGTTTGCACAGAAATGTAACAAAGCTTAGCAGACTCGGCCAAAAGGATTCTGGAGGTGATCGCAGAGAGAGAGAGAGAGAAAGAGAGAAACAACAACCTGCCAAGCGGAGAAACTGTGTAGTCTAAAATCTTCTTGATGTGGGCCAAATACTGAGCATGAGTGTGGGTGGCCGGAAGGATAGATAAACAGAGAGAAGGACAGTCTGGAGAATATAAAAACTCACAGCTCACTGTGAGACCAAACAGCAGCCTTTAATAAGGCACAGGTGACTTTCTGGTCAACAGTGGGGCTGGTGTGTATCTAAACAAAAGATACCACAATATACCAGCACAGGTGATTATTGTGACATTCTGAATTCCCACACCCACCCTGCAACTTTGAAATGCATCCGTTTCTTCAAATCCAGAAGGAAGAATCTGACTTTGAACTTTCTGACTGTACTTGAATGCATCATGTGAAATTCTAAATGCTTTAGGAGAGATAATCTCCTTTACTGCAGCACTACATGGTCTTTAGGAACCATGTCACACACTATCCAATGAATATCAGCATTTGAAAAGATTTTTAAAAAAAATCTGACTACACTGAATGAAAT
>JAVQJX010179334.1:0-11526 GCA_036025115.1 Ambassis agassizii
GCCTGCCACATCTTCATTTCACTCTGATTTTAGGGTGTCTACACAATTGAGCCCTCTGTAGGCTGAAAACTTTTATTTCCATTAAAAGACTTGGCATCCTTTAGTTCCTAAGACATTGCTCTGTCGTTATTTGTATAGATATCCAACTTCATATTGCGATCTGATGTATCTAATATGTTTCTTTCAAAGTGTTCCTTTTAATTTTTGTGAGCAGTGTATGTTGAGAGGATGCACACTGACGTCTGCACAAAGCTGACATGAAGCCCTCTGATGTTCCTGGCACAGCAGGTTAACCTGAGCTCAGCACAAACACAATGAGTTCTAGATAACCTGGTCTTCCTCCAGTGAAACCACTCAGAGCAGGAAGACTCCTCAGTGTGTGTGCGTGTGTGTGGATGGAATTGAATGGAAACCTGACCGGGGAGACTCCTGTGTGTGCAGGTTTAGCAGCAGTACACACACTTTTAGAGGAAAACCTGCTGCTGTTTCTGATGCTGCAGCTGAAACCTCACAGACCACATTTGAAGCCACACTACATACACACACACACACACACTCGCAGACACACACATACACATAAGGACACAGACAGCTGTATATATAGACGCAGGTCAACAGAGAGCATCAGTGACAAGACGGCACAGCGGCTCACCTTTTCTCTGCAGTTTACTCTGTGTGCTAACGTTGGCAACATGTCTTCATACAGCGCTTCACTGGGTCTACTGGTCTTACTGGGAGTTGTGTTTGCATCAGCGGGTCCGGTCCAGTACATCTCCGGGAATCTGAAAGGAACCCATGATCTCATCATAGAGGCGCTGGTAAGTGTACCTGCGGTATCCCACAGGGCTCCACCTCAGGCCCTTCTGCGCTCAGTGTCCAAAGGGGGGACACTTGAGGATTAGCATGCTGGCTTCAGGGACCTCCAGCTGAGGTCAGATCCTCCGCAGAGACCGTTTCATTCACAAACTTTGTGATAATTTGACTCAAAACTCTGGATGACTCAGATATGATTATTTTCTCAAACTGATTTCTGTAGACTTGAACTGAAACTGTCTGCGTGTGGTTTCATCTGATGTGCACTCGAGGTTACATGCAGTCTTGTATTTCATTTTTGTGTGACTGTTTTTTTTTGTCTTTGATGGCTTTTACACACATTCTTATTTTTGTCTGTAAAATTAAAATTCACTTCCAATGATCCAAAAAGCGCCAATCTTGTGACGCTTATCAGATAAACTAGAAAATACTTTTCGTGAATGAAGCATCGCGGGAAAAACGTGGACAAATGCGAAATTCTGAAAGTCTGACGGTTTCAATAAGCGCTTAGTTTTTCATTTTTGAACTATAAATATTTTTTTGAAATGTTATAGTGAATTCTGACTTTTGACTGGGGTTTTTTTCGCTGCAGAATAATTACATTCTTTTGTGGCACATAAATCAAATTTATTTCATTGTGGTTTCAATTTCATTAAATGTTTCTGTTTGTGTTCAGGATCTGACGCAACACGAAATTGGCATCAATCCGCTCTTCGGCTCTGTCATCAAGAGCATCAACATGTCCTGTCAGGTACACACACACACTCTATATTAAGACACAATTAAAATAGAGAAAACAGAAAAGGAAGTTAAAAAGGATCCAAAACAGCACCCTGAGGATCTCCAAACATATTAACATTAACCGGATAATTAAATCTTCCTCCTGAGATCCAGACTCCATGTTGAGTCCTGCTTTTTGTTTTCTAGATTAAAAATATTTCATTTCAGAGCCGGTCTGTTCTCTTGAGTTGTAACTGTCGGGCTTCCCTCTGCAGAGAAGAGATGACTTCCAGGTCATGAACGCCACTCTGGACGTCTACATGCGCATCTTCTCCAGCATCCTGCAGCAGAGCCACCACCACCAGCACCACCAGGGCAGGATGGGTCTGCTGGACCAGCTGTCCAGCGCCAGCAGGCCCGAGGTGGTGTCCGCTGTGAGGAAGCAGCAGCAGCTGATGGAGAGGCTGAAGAGCCACCTGAACCGCCAGCTGCACCACTACAACAAAGAGGATCTGCTCAACAACCTCAGGAAGATCAAGGTCAGTATTTATTATTGATTCATGATAATGTGCAGAAGACTGGAAAATGAAACTTAAAGTGTGTCAACTGAAACTGATTCCAAGTCAGATGTAAACTAGGTCAACCACGACTGATCTGCACTATGCGCTTATCAGTCTTTCAGCACCCTGTGCTCACCAAAAAAAAAAAATGTATTACTCCACCACTGAAACTAGTCCCCAAGCTGTTTGAGGAACAACTTTTTCAAATGTTCAGTTTGTCATTTACTTTATTATATCTGAGTAAAATGTCATTTAAAGTGAGTGACAGCCGAGTTTCAGGATAAACGGTTCACATGATGTTGTTCAGAAACCAGAAACAAAACTAACACGATCTTATCAGTGAGAGGATGACGGAGCTAAATCTGTAGCAGGCAACTGACGTTTTTATTGTACAGTTTTTAGTTCAAACTTGTGTTTTATTTTGTTTTGTTTTTTTCTACATAATTTATGCTTCAGACATTTTCCTGTCAATAATGATGAGCGTTTTATGTAAACGTCGAATAAATGTAGCTCCATTTATTATTATTATTATTATTTAAGTTAATACTTTAATTTAAATATTAATTTGGAAAAATGAACACATGTTAACGCTAACCGGGCTGAACTCTGGTCTCTTCAGGTTGATGACCCTATGGTCCAGAAAAAGGCTCTGGCTGAGTACTTGGAGATCTACCAGGCGGCCTCTGTGATTGGTTCCTGGTCCTGTTGACTCCTCCCACTCCTCTGCGGTGCTCTGATCGTCTGCCATGTGTCGGCGTGTGTTTTGAATGAATTTTTTTTTTTAATTTATAGTTGAGTTAACCGTGTCAGGTTTCCACCTTCACTCACACACTTCAGTGGTTTATCATATTTAATTTAATATTTTCTCTCCATCCAGTTCTCCACTTAACTGAGTTATATTTATTTTTCAGGATAATTTAACGTGTTGTATTTGTTATTCATAATTTATCTTAATTTATATTTTGTTGGTATATTAAAATTGTTTTTTTAAATTATTTGAATAAAATCAGAAGTCAGCACCAACTAAAAGTTTCATTTTGGCTTTATTTATTTTTATTTATTTATTGCTGTATCAAGTTGTGTCTCTCACAGACCTGCAACTTTAAGAGGCTCCTCTGTCCTCCACTTGAACTCGTTATCGGTAGAAAAGACCACCTCAAACACTCCAAACTCCACTATGATCGAGCTGTCAAAGGACACTGCTATTCATGAGCGCCCTCTACAGGAAGTGCAGCTTGGTCCAGCTCAGTGACATAAACAGGAAGTGGGCAAAGCTGCACTAAAAAATCTGCTTTAGCATCCAAATGTGGCTGCATGCACACACACACACACACACACACAGGGCCGTCTACATACTTTTGCTTGTGTATAGGAATTAGGAGTTGGAGAGTGTGAGTGACACCTGTGGTTCGTCTGACATCACTCTGACATCACTGTGTTCCCCCCAGCTCTGCACCAATGACTGGCAGGGATTTCCCCTCTACCTGTGATGTCACGAGAGCCAGAAGACGGATCACCGGTTTCACTCTGATTCTAATTAACTTCGGACAAATCAGTTCACACTTTTAATGGAAAAAAAAAGTGGAATAACATGATTGACAGTTCTGGACTGTGACTCAGGTGCGCGGGGGCGTCGCCCTCAGAACAAACCCGCTGGCGGGACTTTTCTCAGTCAGACGGGGGAACGGGTCCTACGAAGTTCAGAAAATGTGAATCACATGTGAGGACAGACGTTCCCGTTTCTGAGTCAGTGGGTTTAACCCCTTATACGCTGGTGGTCTGTGGGCCGCGAGGGCCAGCCTGACCCCCTCCCAGCTCACCAGGTGAACTGTCACATGACGAGGCAGAAACACATGGAGCCTCAGTGCCACTGTGACAAAAACACTTTGTGTGCCTGGTGTTTGTGTGAGACGCAGGACCTTCAGATCGGATGGTCTCCTGCATGGACCCTGGTCTTTAGTCCGCAGATGTTCAGTCCGGTCTTTGTGCAGCTCAGTCAGTCTCTTTGCTCTCCTTTGCAGAGTTTGATTTCATCCAGGTTCTTCATCTCCAGGTTTTTGTCCCACGCAGACTTCAGTCTGTCTTATCTGCAGAGTTTTTCTTGGTCCATTCTTCTGCAGGACTCTAGTGACCGTCTGCTCTGACTCTTCAGGTCCAGACTTGGTTCAGCCCTTCACAAGTGTCTCTGCAGATATTCTCGTCTCTTTTTCACATCTTTTCTTATTTATTTATTTCACATTTTCTTTCACACATCATAATAAAAAAAAAGCAAGCAGAGTGAATTTAAACAGAAACTGCTGTGAATTCCTCCAAACAGACACACTTCCTGCTGTGAAACCCCATCCAGCTGTGGGGGATGCCCACACCTGAGTGCCAAACCCTACCTGCCTGCTTTGACTTCCTGTTTGTCTTCACTTCCTCTCTGCTGAGCTCAGCTATCTGAACAGATCAGAGGTCACACAGTGTCCCTACGTGACCAGCACATGTTGTTGACATTTAGCCGTTAGCATCCCTTGGTTTTTAATGGTGAATCTGCAGGTTTAGTGCGCTGCTAGCCTAGTTTAAACTCAGAGCTGCTCAGGATAGTTAACCAGCTAGCTTGTAGTTTGTGAAATGCAGAGGCTAGATTTATGTAGCATAGCTATCAGCTAGCAGAGTAACCTGCTCATTACCATTAGCAAATTTGCTAAATGTGGCAGTGATGTTAGCCACAGTGATGCTTGGCCATTAGCTCCACTGCTAATGGAGCAATAAGTGGACGGTTAAGCTAATGCTGCTTGTAGAGACTTTGCAGGTTTGTCCATGTCCCCGTCCCACCCAGCGTCGTGTCCCCTCATTTACAGTAAGAGGATTTCTGTGAAGTTGCGGCGTCCTCTGTTGACACCTTATTTACTTGGTTTCCTGTGATGCAGAAGCAGGTTTTTCCCTCCTCTGAGCTGACATAATATTTTTAACTGTTTCTGTTTCTCAGGAATTAATTTGTGTTTGATTCCAGATAATTGTGCTGCTGCTGCCTCTGTGTGTGTGTGTATAAATAAATATATGTGCTTTTAGAAATGCTTCACACCCAGCTGGAGCTGCTACACATCACTTCCTGTCCTGGTCTGCCTGCTGGTCTCTGCAGCACTTCTTGGCACACACGCAACAATTTTCTGCAATGCTAATTTCTGCATCATCATACGTGCTAAATTAGGCCCACATAGCATTTTAAAGCAGCGAGGTGAGAACTTTCGAATTTCAAGGAAGCCCCACAGTGACATCATGAACACACACACCGACCCGAGAACAGAGCCGGTTCTTTAGTTTCCCACAAACTCCATCAAATCTGAAGCTAACAGCTAATTCCGCTCTCTAAGCTAACCACATGTCATGCCTTTCCAATGCAGGCCATAATACTTTTAGCACATTTAAGGCATGCTAACAGCATTAGCATGCTGTTCATTTCTACTTCAACATTAGCCAAGCGTCCAAAACGTTTGTTAGCTTTAGCTGAGCATCTGTTTTTCATGCTAAGCTTTTGGTTTGTCTGGCACAGAAACGCTCAGCCGGGTCTGACGTTGGTTCAGGTTTCCATCACTCGAGCAACGAGACGTCACCACAGACCCACGATGATGATGATGAAATGTGTGTGCAGAATGTGCCATTTGGGCATTTCTGTGTCATAAAAACTTGCAGTGGTGAAATCACAGTCCTGAATGTTTAGAGCTGATGTCACCAGTTTTTGGCTGATTTTCTGTGTTTGTGGATGTAAAACTGCATCATTTGCCAAGAAAAAGCCTCTTCTTACTTTTTTTTTTTTTTAAACCATAGATGCATAAAAGATGTGCAACTGAATCAAAACCAGAAGCTAAAAGAGGCTAAAAAGCTGAGAGGAGCTGCAGGACTGGAGCCAGTTTCACAGATTTTGTCAGATGAAACCCTGCAGGTTTAATAAAGTTTGTTTAGCTGCCAGAAATTCACCCTGAAGTGTCTAAAGTGGATTCATCCGCTGCTAAAAATAGTCCCAATAACTGAAGTCACAGCTGATTTTAGAAGTTACAGTCATTCATAAAAAGTATCAATGAGTAAAAATAGTTCACAGCACAGGTTCCCCCCTTTTTTTTTATTTAAAGGGGCCTGAACTTGGAGTCTGGTTCTGAGCCCAGCAGGAGGTTGTGCTGAACGTGTTTCTGTGCGCCGTCAGCGGAACAAACGGACCCGTTTCCGTCATGTTTCTGATGGATTGACGGTTTTCCGTCAGCGTCACCGTTTCAGCTGCAGAACTTTCCAGTCTTTTCTGCTGCGACTTCACCGGGCTGCATGCAAACACAGGCCTCCAACAGAAACCTTGACCCCCCCCTTCTCCCCGCCCCCCCCCCCACATTATGACCAACTGGTTCAAATTAAACAGCTGTGTGATGCAAAGAGCTGATTGTTGCTCGAGTGGGAGACCCCTCACCCACTTCTATGAAGTTTGGTGATTTAAAGGAAACAACACAACCACATTTTCACACCTAGATCATCTCTGCATCACACACACAGACTCTCTCTCTCTCTCTGTCTCTCTCTCTTCCCCCCCCCCCCCCTGCACATCTTTCTGGAGTTATAAATAAAAGCTTTCGTGAAGAGTCAAACAGTTTGACAGACACGCAGCAGTCAGCTCAGCTGCTCCCAACAAACACCAAACTCTCACAACCAGCTTAGAAGGGCTTCTGGGATTCGAACCGACAACTGGACAAGTGCATGATGGTTGCCATGGTGAAGGCATTGGTGTGTATGTGCCTGTGTGTGTTTGTGTGCGAGGTCAGAGGCTCCTACATCCCGCCGGACATGAACAGAACCATCCAGAACCTCCTGCAGCACTATGTGAGTACACATCTGTCCCTGTGTGTGTGTGTGTGTGTGTGTGTGTGTGTGTTGGTCACAGTGAGGAAGAAACAAACACATGCATAAACAAACGGTGTGTGTGTGTGTGATTAAAGGAACCTCAAATCACACAACTGTATGAAAACTCTGATGACTTACAGGTTTAGAAACCAGCAGTCAGAACTCTGATTTCTGATTGTCCTTTAAGGCAACACTTTTCAAAATTGTTTTTATCTTGAGCATAAATGAAAATATGCAAACAGTTGTTGTTTTTTTCTCTCTTCGTTTTGCAGAAAATTTCACACAAAGACAGATTCAACGGGAGGCCCGTCTTCTCCAAAGAGCCATTCACGGGCAGAATGGAGGTAAACAAACCTTTATGTGACCATTTCATCAGTTTGGTGTTCATGAGAAGGAATACAACACTGCTAATGCTAACACGCTGTAGGCATCCTCGCACAGTTCTAAATCAGCTGTTATGAGAATTAACTAAACAGGACTGTAGAGCTCAAGGCCTCAGTACAGTGGTGGAATAGTTAGCTTAGCTTAGCATAGCATTAAGACTGCAGCAGCAGTGGAGCTAACTCTTGTAGCCTCACTGTGACATCCATGTTTATCTCTCAGTAGGCCGCGTCTTTAATCTGATGTGTGGGAGCTAGGCTAACGATGCTAACGCGGCCTTGCGCCTCGGTGCCGAGTCAGCAGCTTCATCAGGTTTTCAGACAAACGCTTTTGTGTTGTGGTGTTTGTGGTTGTTTTCCTGCTGGTTCTGCATGGTGCAGAAGTTTCTGTTCAGTTTCTCAGAGTGCACTTTAAAACTTTCACTTTTCACCAGTGAAAAAAAAAAAAAAAACACCTCAGGAGTTGTGAGCGCTAGTAGCAGCCGTATTGTTATTGGTTTTAATGTTGAGATCAGAACTCAGTCTGTGTTGATGTGGCGTCCCCAATCATCCCTGAAAGTTATTTCTGGCTATCGATTTGAATGTTTTACCATATTTTGTGTCTATGGTGGGCCTCAGGGAAGAAGTTGTCAGACTGAAAGTCATATTTAGCATGAACGCCCCTCTGGGTTTTCCCATTCAGCCTTTCCCTCACCAACACATCACAGGTGTCACTTTTCTTTTTAATTTTGTTCCAATATGTTTGTGACTCATCTGAGCTCTCTTTAAGCTTCAGAAAACTTTATCAATGTAAAGTTTTTGCCCGAAAATCAGCCCAGATATGATGATGACCCCCCCCCCCCCAAAGCTTAGAGCCACACTGTGAAATGTCTGCTCTGACTAAAGAGTTTTAATTTTCCTTAAACACACAAAAAAAGACATTTTATTTCCTGTCTTTTTCAGAATAAGATGCTGTTCCTCGGTGGCGTTCTGGACACATATGAGAAGCTGATTGGACAGATGCTGAAGCAGCTGCCCACTCCGAGCCCCCACACAGACACAGTGCAGAGCAAAGGTCAGCCCCCATCCGCTGCCTCCACCGCCGCCACGCTGCGTCCCAACAGCCGCCCGGCGACGGATCAAAACGGCAACATCAGGGAGATGCTGACCTGCATCCTGAAGAAAGTCACTGAACTGAAGAACAACAGCTTTCAGGAGCAGGAGAACCTTCTGCAGAAGCTGCAGGCCCTCAAACACATCAAGGTAAAGACACACACACACAGACACCTCACTGTTCCTGTCGCAGCGTTTATTAATACTCACTCCTTACCTCCAGATGGATAACCACGTAGTCCAAAGCAAAGCATTGTGGGAGCTGCCGTGGCTGTACGAGGAGGCGAGCTTGCTGTCTGACAGCTTCAGGAATCAGAGGCGGCGGCGGAGACAAGCGAAGGGTAAAAACCGCCCCAGGATCTGAGCCAGGAGGGAGCACGGCGGCGGCGGCGCAACAAAGATGGAGGATGTTTGAGATAATTACACAAATGTGAGAAATGATTTTACACAAACTGACACCAGAGTGCCTTTTTTAAATATTTGTATCTATATTTATTGACCAGCAGCCTAAGCACAATGTTTTTCTATGTTTGATACTGTGCAGCAGGAATCGACCAATAATCTCCTGGAAATACTTGATTTAAAAAAAAAAAATGCACATCTTCAGTGGATCAGACAGTAAATTATATGTAATTTATTTTTATAGGAAGTTGTCAGTTTCACAGTTGATTACATGTAATTTAGTGTCAGGCCCTCTCAGAGAACTGATGATGTTTACAGTACAAAGTACAGTAAAGTCCTTTTTACTGACATTTTTCTATATTTATATTTCATATTTAATGTTTATTTAATAATATTATTGTGGCTGATTGTTTATTTATTGTGGCACTTTGATCAAATGACAACATAATAAAATGATTTTCTGATGTCAGACTCGGCTAATTTGTAAAATCGGGTATCATCTGCATAATGTGAGTGCGGGTTTCTTTTTTTTAAATTATTATTATTT
Organism: Ambassis agassizii; assembly: GCA_036025115.1. Taxonomy (NCBI): domain Eukaryota; kingdom Metazoa; phylum Chordata; class Actinopteri; family Ambassidae; genus Ambassis; species Ambassis agassizii. The sequence goes on from JAVQJX010179334.1 coordinate 9,381, forward strand.
TGCCTTGTGTGATGAATAAATATGTTTTTGTCATGGAAACATGTAAATGTTTGGTTGGTGGAGCTTTCACACCGAGTCATCCATCATGATCTCACAGGCAAACTAAGTGGAAATCATGAGTGTGATCTTTAAGACTGTTAAAACATCTTCATTTTTTACAGTGTGGATACAGGATCTGTTTGTGTCTCTGCACAGAGCTCTGACAGGCGGGTCGGGGTATTTCTGCAGACCCCGCCGCCCTCCAACCCACATGTGTGATGTTACTTCCTGTGACATCACTTCTGGTAAATGTCAAATGGACTTCTTTTACAGTAACTGCAGCCTTTTACCCACAATGCACCACGGCTGCTCTGTGTGAGGATGTGACTTCTAAGAATCAGAGCTTCCCCACAGCAGCTACAAATGGAGCTGTGTGTGTGTGTTGCAGAAAAAAACATATTATAATAATAATATTATTGATCATTGATTATTGGAGTTCAACAAGGCTTAGTCCGGGGTAAAAAGAAAAAATCATAAAATGTCAGAAATTGTTAAAATCAACACATTTTTACAGTGTAAAGCTCAGATGACATCTCTCGCCGTCTGTTGGTTTGGTCCTCATGTGGCCTGTGTGTAAGTAGGCGGACTGGTGCGATGCTAAAGGGCACTTGAGCAGGACTGAGATGGAAATACGCCACCGAGAGAAACACTGGGACTTGAGCCTGTAGCCCCCACCTCTGTTTCTGTGGTCGGTCTGTCAGTGTGTGTGTGTGTGTGTGTAGGTTGGGTTTCAGAGTGAGTCAGCATGTTGCAGAAGTTGTTGCAGGAGAATTGCAAACAATTACCACATCAGACGTTTGAATTGGATTGAACGCTGGATGATAAACAAAAGTACAAATCCGAGTTTTATAGTGCACGTTATCAGCAGAAAATCATCACACACACACAGACTGATCAGCATCTAACCACTGAACACAGATGAGCAGATAAAGTGAAGAAGAAAGGCTCTTTGTGTGTCTATGTGTGTAAAATGTGTAATTTCACTTCATGTGTTTTATATAAACTTGTGCTAACAAGCGGTTAATTGCTCACTGACATCACTGTAACTCACAGCAGATGTCTGTATTTGGTTCGCTTTTACCTTGACAGATTCTTTAAAACATGCTAACTTTGAGCTAGCTTCCTTGCTAACACTTTCATTGGAGCTCAACCTGAAAGTCAAAGATAGCATCAAAGTGAGAATGACAGCTAACAATCAGCAGTCTTAACGGTCTTATCTTGGAATCAGCACAGGCGCTAACTTTGACAGGTCAGAGCTAACAGTCGGAGCTACGCCCAAGCTTGCAAAACTCTATGTTGCAAGCTAGCAATATTGTTGGAGCTCAAAGCTAACTCACTGCTAACAGTTGGTGTCATTTGTTTGCAGAGACAACATTATTAATAACAAATAGTTTAGCATTGGCTTTAGTGGTAGGCTACATTAGCATTAATGCTAGCTGACCTTGAGGTCCTAGTGAACTGTCCGTGCTAATTCAAAGCAACACACATTGATAGTTATTGATTGATAGTGATAGTTATTCATTGGGAATACAGAAGCCAACTGCATGCTAACAGCTAGCTACTAATATTGTTAGCTCACAGATGTTTATGAGTTTAAAGTTAGCAAAGAACTGAGCTGTTTTTTCTGCTGTTTTTACTGATGAGCATGTTAGCGGTTAGCACTAGCATCCTTCCAGCACTGAAGGTCTCTTGCACAGATTTTAACCCTTTAAAGGGGTGAGCTCTGGTGGTAGCAGGAGTTTCAGAGAGCTAAAAATGGAGACGAGGCGTTTATGTGAAACTGTTTTTTTTAATTTCCGTGCTAAAGAGTAATTCAGTTTTTTAAAAATATATATGTAGATATATATATATAGGCTATATGTGCACCTGAAAGTTTGACAGTTTCGGTGAAAATGCTGACTATTGACACACACAGACTGAGCTCATTAGCATACAGACAGAAACTCACTGTGGCATTTCCATGAAGTTATGTGTTGTTTCCTGTTGCAAAGGAAGCTGTAAGTGGGTAAATAGCAACCACACACACACACAGAGCTCTACACTTAAGTTTCATATCACAGTGACAGTGTGAAAGAGCAGAACAGAGTCACTACTAGTGATGAGAAAA
>JAVQJX010179353.1:0-12231 GCA_036025115.1 Ambassis agassizii
CACTGTGGACAAGATGGTGACAGAAAACAAAGGTGCTCATTACACAAACGACTTTCTACAAGCGGTGGAGACAGAAATACAGGAAGAGGAGGAGCGGATCAGACAGCCATCCGGAAGCACGAGTCAGGAAGAGACCAGGAAGAAAGCTAAAATGGCCGTCTACAAGAAGAAGATCGCCAAGTATGCGAAAATTGCAGGTAAAGGGGTGATGGTCGCAGCATTGATTGGTGGATTTGAGGGCGTTGGATTGGTCGCTCTTGGTGTAAAAGGCGTGAGTACTATTAGAAAAGCTGTATCCAAGAAGAAACCAGAAACAGGTAACACAGTGAAAACAGAAGATTCAGCAGGAAAAACAGAAGCTAAACCCAAAGAAACAGCAGCAACAAAAAGCAAAGCAGCAGCTGGTTTTTTCTCAGGTCTTTTTAAAATGTTCAGGACAACAAATGAAAATGCAAAAGAAGAAGAAGTCACAGCAGAGGAAAATGGTGAAGCAACAACAATGGAAGAAGGAGCAGAGGAAACATCCGGATCTGATGAAGCATTGATGACGACAGAAACAGACGAGGTAGAAGAAGAAACCACAGAAGAAGCCACAATGGCAACAGCAGGAGGAACATTAGAAGCAGCTGAAGCACCATCTGCTCTAATTGAAGAGGTGGATGGAGGAATAGCAGCAGGAGTAGAAGAAATAGCAGCAGAAGAAGAAGCAGTAGAACTCGCAGCTGAAGGAGCTCAAGTGGTTGGAGATGTGGTTGGAGAAGTAGCTGCAGTGGTCGCTGAGGTTGCTGCTACAGCTGCACAGAACTGCTGCGTGCAGTGAAGGACAAAACATAAACAATAAATAGATCATATTTCTGCTAATAATTCTAATCTATGTTAATAAATGATTTATGAACCTGTGTGGTATTTTGAGGTCCATCTGCAGATATTGTTTTTTTAAAGTCTTTAATATTTACTGTTAAAGTGAAAAAAGCTGCTGTGAAGAACAGTCAAAGTGCACCACCTAGTGGTAAGTGATCACACATACACAATCTATGCTGTTGCACAAACATACAGCTGTGGAAGAAATTGTTTAAATGTAAATATAAATACGCCTACATATATCATACAGGGCCTTTTTGTATTCTAAATGAGTTTATAATAATAAAAACAAACTAAAATCAATAAAAGTATAAAACAACTGTACAGAAAATCTATAATGTATATGATATATATAATATATATATAATGACTTTCTGCACTGTTTTGTCAATCAAACCTTACAGCAGGTCTGGAACATTTTTCTCCTGTATAATAAAAATAAACATATAATAAAACAATGAAAAATAAACAAAATATTTTTATATAAATCTGTGTAATAATATAACCGCTTCTGCACAGATATCGTTATAGTGACGGTGCGCCCCCTGCTGACCACAACTCAAATTAAAATAAAATATTCATTTAAATGGTCACACTTTTTTTTTTCGTTTGGTCACGTGCGCACGTGCTTTTTAGCGTGTTAAAAAAATCTGTGTTAAAAAAAAGAATCTGTAGCAGGTGCGCGGCTCCTCCTCTTCCTCCTCCAGGAAATTAATTGTGGCTCCTTCAGCACGTGCGGCATTTAAAGTGAAATGGCCGAGGCGCAGGAGGTGCAGCGGGAGGACGTGCAGGTGGAGGAGTGCAGGGTGGTGTTGGAGCAGAATCACTTCTGGTGTTCGATATGTCTCGATCTGCTCAGAGTCCCTGTGACCATCCAGTGCGGACACACTTACTGCTGGAGCTGCATCGAGGACTGCTGGGACCTGGAGGAGCAGGCAGGCCGCTGCAGCTGCCCGCAGTGCCGGGAGAGGTTCCACCCGCGGCCCGCGCTCCGGAAGAACAACATGCTGGCTGAGGTGAGACGCCCTGTTAACTACACTTATTATAGTGTCCAAACTTGTGTTTTTTTTTTTTAAAGAGAAATGACAATAAATGATGACCAGTCAATATAAACGCCTCCTGAGTCAGACTCTGCATTCTGAGTCATATTGTTGTACATCATTATCTGACTGAAAATTTAAGAGGTTTAAAAGTGAAATGAGGAGATGAAACTTCATGCAAGTCTTTTTTCAATAAGAGCTTTGAAGGCCAACATGCTGCCAAAATATTAATGTCTGGATCCAGCTTCCCTTTTACCTGATACTTGGTCTTTAGTGAGCAGTATTTGGCTGATGTGATTGATTGCTGATGATTTGCCTAGTTGGTGTTTTTGTGAGAAGGAACGTGCTCCTTCAGGAGTCGTTCATATGGTTCCTGCTGTGCAGTTTTAAGCAGCACCCTCATGATCTTCATCATAAGCATTTTCTCCAGGTTGTGGAGAAGCTGAAGAGCACCAGCCAGCAGATGTCTCCTCCTGCAGCTTCTGCCCACTCCGCAGACGTCGCCTGTGATTTCTGCTGCGGGCCTAAACCAAACCCAGCCACCAAATCCTGCCTGACCTGTTTGGCGTCTTACTGCCCATTTCATCTGGAGCCTCACTGCAGTGTTCCTGTGCTGAAGACGCACCTGCTGGTCTCGGCTACAACCCCAGTGAAGGAGAAGATGTGCATGAGACACAACAGGCTGATGGACGTCTACTGTCAGACAGATAAGACCTGTATCTGTTACCTGTGCACTATAGGCAAGCACAAAGGCCACAAAGTGGTGTCAGCTGCAGCAGAAAGGGCGAATGAAGAGGTAGATGCTCAGTCAACATGGAGGTTTGGATTCAATCTGACACAATTTAATGATGAAATTGTTTCAGGTGTTCCTGATTCTCAATCGCAACAAAGTCAAGAAGAGATTCCAGGAGCGCAAGGCGGAGCTGAAGGAGCTGCTCCAGGCTGTCACTGATTTCAAGGTGTGTGTGTGATTATTATCTGACTTTCAAAAACAAACTGTATATTAATCTTTTAAACAAACAGAGCTGCTCCAAGGATGTGCTGACCTTCACTGAAAACCTTTTCGATGAGATGATCGTCTCCATACGGAAAAAACAAACTCTGACCAAGCAGCTGATGGAGGCTCAGGAGGGCGCCGCCGTCGCCCGCGCTGAGGAGGTGCAGCAGCTGCTGGAGAACGAGATGACCAATCTGAATCGGAGAGCTGCCGACCTGGAGCAGCTCTCCCACACCAACGACCACATCCACTTCATTCAGGTACCACACGCTGTTAGATTGTACAGTTTTATGTCCGAATGCATGACACTGGATTTGAACTGAACTTTGACCAGATGTGAAATTGAGATGGTCACTTAAATTTGTTGGATTGGAAGATCACAGTTTGGCTCATTGATACAAGAGAGTCCATATTTTTTCTGCTTTTATGTTAATTTTCCTTAAATACTGTCAACTGACAGTAGCATAGCTAGTTGGCTAGCTGCATGAGCTTTCAGAGCTCCTCCTACTCTCCTTCTGCACCTTGTTGTCGTTACCTTGGAGATGATTGGATGGAAAATGTAACGGGAAGTGTCGCCATATTTGGAGTACTTGGTTTAAAGTAGGAATGTCAACAGCTTTCTCTATAAAGAGGTAACAGTCGAACAGAGAAACTGACTGGCTTCGTCCCTCCAGACTTTCCAGTCTCTCTCCGCCTCGTGCGAATCTCCAGACTTGCCGCCCGGCGCTGTTGTGCGTCCTCGACATTCGCTCAAAGCGGTGACTGACAGTGTGTCAAAGCTCAGAGGGAACATGGAGAACCTCCTGACCGCCACCTGGCCCAGCATCCATGCCGCAGGTACCTGAAAGAATCCTTTGACTGGTGCTTGTTTAGGTTTCTTTTAAGGGTTTTGTCCTCCTTAGTGTCCTCCGTAGACGTCGTCCTGCCACCTGTGCCAAAAACCAGAGAGGACTGTTTGCGCTGTGAGTAAAGTTTTTAATGAACTCGTATGTGCGTGTTGAAGTCGCTTCATGTTGTTTGCTTTCCCATCAGATTGCTGCGCTGTCACGCTGGATGCCAACTCTGCAAATCTGCATTTGTCCGTTTCACAAGACTCCCGCCGCGCCACGTGTGAATACAACCGGAGAGGCTACTCGGCTCACTCGGACAGCAGGTTCACGCACGTCAGGCAGGTCCTGTGCAGGGAGGGTTTGTCCGAGCGATCTTACTGGGAGGTTGGTCTGAGCGGCTACACGTGGTCGGTGGCGGTGGCTTACAAAGACGCCATCAGAACTTCCAACGAATCAGAGTTCGGAAAAAACACAAAGTCGTGGAGTTTAGAGTGCCACCAAGAGGGCTACGTGTTCCGACACAACGCAGAGAGCCAGCCAGTGCCGGGCCCCAAGTGCTCCAGGATCGGAGTGTTCCTGGATTATAAAGCAGGAACTCTGTCTTTTTATAGCGTCTCTGACCAGATGACGCTGCTCCACAAAGAGCGAGCCAGCTTCTCTCAGCCTCTGTACCCCGGCCTCGGCCTGAGGGAATCTGATTCTGCCTCTGGAAGTAAACCGTATGCAGAACTGCTGAAGCTGTGTTGAGGAACAAGGTTTTGAATCTATACTGTGCGTTTAGCCAGTCTTCTGTCAAATAAAAAGTATTTTATGTAATGAAGGAACTCTAAACCACGTCTGAACTTCAGCTGTAATGGTTCCATCATGGTGGAGAGCCAGTCGCTAACCAGAGTCAGTGTTTTAAATGTGTTATGGTAGTTTTCAAGGGGAAATAATAATCTGTCATTCTCAGCTTTCATCAAGAATATTTAACTGTTTTCTCTGCTTGTTTTGTGTTTTTCTTTTTCATGTTTTTAAACGAATGAATAAATCTGCATTTAGACCACTGGAACCTGCTGCAGTACTTCCTACCCACCATGTATATTTTATATTTTAACTGAAGTGTAGGATTTCAGCTGCTGAAAGGAAGTGGAGAGGCCAAAGTCCGTGTTTGTTTCTGTCAGCAGATTGGGGGGGAACTTGTTGCCACGGTGACACAAAGTGACTAGCAACTGCAAGAGAAAACGAAAGTTGGAAATGGAACTAGTGCCTCCCTTATTTCTTTTATTTTGTTTTGCAAAACATCAGACTTGTACCACAGTTGTTTACAGGGGGCGGGGCTTACCGTCCTGCCCCAGCTGTTGCGCAGCTCTCCACCTGTATGCGTCACAGCTGATGCTGCTGTTTCCACTGTCACATAAAAGCTCCGCACAGATCCTGCAGATGTTTGCTCGCTCCTAAGAGGAATCATGGATGATTTTTACCAGTTCCCAGTTTTCTTTGAGTAAAACTGCCCGTCCCAATGTCACAGCCTTCGCCTACTTCAGCAGCGCCGTTAACCCCATCCTCTACGTGTTCACTGGCAGCTCTCACATTCGTCAGGCGGGGCACAAAGATCGATTATTCCTTTAATTTTACTCCTATTGTTACTTTTGAGTTTAAAATGTCAGAAAAGTGAAAATTTAGCTAATGCTAAACAACAAGCATTCCTTAAAGGGACATGTCTGATTTAGATCACATCTAACACTTGGATTTTAAATTATTTCATGGCCCTTAAAACAATATTCATTTGATAAAAATGATTTTGTATATTTTGGATTCAGCTGCTTAACGGAACATTACGTAAGAAGTTTTGCCAATGCATCCTTCCTTTCACCCCCCCTGTGCATATCATCACATCAAATAAATGTCTTCAGTGTTTGTGATTTTTTTTTTTTTTTTAAATTCTGATCTAGTCAAAAACTGAAATGTGAACACACAATGAGCAGCCAATGGGACTATTTTAAAGTGCTTACAACAAACACCCAACAGGAAGCTGTGAGCTGCATACAAAAACAGATAAATAGGACAAAACCGTTATCGTCATTGTGGCTTCTGTGACCTCATTTTGGACTGACAAAATCTTTCATGAATTTGAAATTTCCTGAACTTTTACAAAAAAACTTTCATCTGATTTCAATCGATGTTTGTGTGACACATAAAAGTATCATCAGATGAAAACATCAAAAACACTTCTCTGCTCTATGTGTCTTATTGCAGGAAAGTCTGTAGTGAAATTCAAAATAATGACGTACATACATTTAGCTTATGCTAACGTAACTAGCTCTGGAAAATTCCACAAATCTCAGACATTTATCCATTAATTAGGCATACATGTAATCAATGAGAAACAATCAATTATGACCTGTTTTTGTCACTTATGTTATGTTTATGAGATCATAGCAGTCTCAGAAAACTTCTCTCTCTTTTGTCATTGTTTCAAGCTAAGTTAGCTTTAGCTTTTTTCCCACAGTCCAGATGTTACGTTATCTCACTGCCAGACGGGGGCGACATTTTGCACAGTAGCTCTTTGTAGTCACTTCAAATATTTTAATTAAGTCTTGTAATGTAGAGACTTTTTAGCACAAAATAATATTTGTTGAAGTTTTTTGAATATAAATAAGATTTTCTTCTTTTCTCTCAAACAGGCCGTGGAAATGGCAGGGAACATGCTGCCAGATCAGTATATGGGTTGGGCATTGCACCCAGGTTTTCCCAACATTCCTCCTTGGGATCATAGCAATGCACCCACTTGGAATCCCTCGCTGTGTTTGCTGAAGACCCTCCCACCACATACAATCGTCCATCAAGTACAGTTGCTCCTGGCGACAGATGAGGCCGAGGCAGGGTGGGGAAAGAGGACCGGGAGTCACGTGTAGGGTCGTACATCTCACAGAGGAGTTGGTCTCCAAATCCTATGGAGAGCGGCTGAAGCCCTCCAGCTACCACTAAACCCCTCCCCAAAGCCAGCATAATATGACCTGCACGTCCAGTTCCCACAGTCATTGGGGCTCTGGGGAAACAGCCACGGGAAGGATGGTAACTCCACATGGAGGAGAGGCAGTGGTCATGTGGGTCACAGCCACCTGAGATGTAGATCTGACCATCCAGTACAGCTGCAGCATGACCACACACAGCGATGTCCAGAGGGTGAGCCGGCCTACGGAGGGAAGACACACAAATCAAAAGCAGGGTAAGTGGATGACTGAGACGTTTAATTTGTTTTTTGTTAGTATGTCCTGCACCTCCAGGTGTTCTCCTCAGGACTGTAGTACTCCACAGCATCCAGGTATCGTCTGTTGTCATAGTTACCACCAAGGGCAAAAACCTTTCTATCCAGACATACAGCAGAAAAGTAGTCCCTCTTAGACAGCATGTCAGGCAGTTGTTCCCATTTACACAGCGTCAGGTCAAACCTGTGGACAGGGATGCTGTTCAAGTCTGAGCTGGTACACATTCAGTGGAAATTTATGAGCCTATAAAGTGTTCTGTAAGAGTGAGAGGCCACTGCTACATGTTTCCAGGAAACTTGTGCTTACCTCACAGCAGATCTGAGTATGTCCAGCGCTCCGTAGTACTTTCGTCCCCCAAGAACATACAGTTTGTTGTTGAGGAGACAGACAGAGTGTCTGAAACGAGCCGGCTCAGGGATCTTAGCAAAGGGCTTCCACTCAATGCTTCTGATTAGACCAGGTCCACGGTGAAACTTTTGAGCGTACCACAAAGTGTGACTGGGAACCCTTTTCGAGAAATCGTCATCGACAGCATCACCACAAACCAAAACCAGGACCTAAGGAGAAGAGAACGGTTTTGCTATTTTTTTTCAATGCATAATTTGAGTCTAGACTCATGAAAAGATGAATCCATGGACCTGGTTTGAGGTGCGAGGTCGGCAGTCAGGCCCTCTGTAATCATCTTCCATGAGGGTTTGGAGGACCTTCAGTGTTCCTCTGGCCTCTGGACTTTTGTATAAGAGATGGCAGTTAAGAACCTCCCGGAGCTCAGATGGGTTGAGGAGCGGGACACGGACATGGAGGAGGAGGCCTGGCAGGTATGGGAGCCTTTCTTTTATTTGGTCCTCCACCCAACTCACTACTGCCCTGAACACCACAATCTAAGTATGAAAAGAAAAGACGCTGCAGAGGGGCGGGTCCCAAAAATTAAAGAACAGTGAAGGTACAAATGTTTTAGGATCAAAAATAAGTAGATGCAATTCTTGCTTTCGCCAGCAGATAGTGCCAAAGTAACACATAGTTTTATTGGAGAAAGGAATAGAGAACAGATCATGTGTAAAGACTCAGAGAGAGAGAGAGAGAGACAACAATGCTACCTCACTGTCTGAACATAGTGAGTCCTTCTCCAGTAGCCTTTCCAGGAGGGGACAGGGGACATCCTTGAACTTCTCCCCAGCAGAGACAACCTGGAAATGGGCGAGGACATACTCTTCTGCAGCGTCCCGCAGCTGGACCAATCCATAGGTGTCAGCAAACACCAGTACATCCAAACAGGTGCTTTCGTCCATTCTGTCCCGCAGGAAGTCAATGCACAGCAAGAGCGCCCCCTCCAGTTGGAACTGCAGCACTGCAACTGTGATCTCCCAAATCCTGTTCCAGCCCAGGCTGAGGTGGCCCGTGTAGATGAAACGGAGGATGGATTCGATCACCCAGGATGGCACACCACGCAGGCACACAATGTCCTCGCTGGACTCTCGTAACCCTCCACACAGCAGCGCGCGAAAGTAGTCCCCACCTGCTGCTAAAACCACACGGTGGGCTGAGTAGAGAGAGCACAAAAACTTGAAATCCATGAAAATGACAAAAATTCCAGTACTGCAGGCAGTGCTTTTTAAAGTATGTATGTGCATGTAATAGAAGGATTTTTGCACTTACAATAGTCATGCTGACTCAGGATGCATCATTGCATGAAGGAGTGACTCAACATTAATTTAAACTCTCACTCACTTGTTGCTTTCTCCTGCTATCTGCACAACAAACAGCTGATAGTGAGTGGATGAACTGTTATGGGAAATGCAGGATATTTATGACTAAGATGGAAGTACATGAAGTGCACCCACATGTAGTGTACCAATAGTAAGTTTATATGGGCACGTCCAGTTCTGTACAGTACTGTTTGTGGTGGGGATTACAACACAACCACGTGCACCATAAACATGTTGTTGGATTGTCATGTGATGTCATGAACATTACAAGAATCGAAATAACTTACATTTTCAAGCCCACACCAACATTTGACCTTAACCAACCCACCAACACTAATCTGTCATGTGATGGTAGTTTGTTTACTACAAAATTACTTTGGCTGCCGAGAAGTATACACTTACTGTGTCAAGAATGCTAGGGAACAGGTGTGGTCTTTTGTCACAACACATGATGCGTATATGAAAATGTATGTGGGTCAGACCAAATTATTTGCTGTCACTCAGTTCAACCATTGCGGCCTACAAAGGCCGAGTCTTGCTAAGATGTGGTCTTTGAAGGATGTAGCCTTGGTTGGCCTTCAGTGGGCATATGGCCTTTGAAGGACTTTTGGAGCACTTGTGGCCTTCATAGGATCCACGTACAGTGTGATGTTACTCAAAACTGATCACAGTTGCCGTTTACATGGCTGTGATAATGACTGATGTTAGACGTTTTAGCCCTTGGAACTGGAGGACTTCAGGTGGACCTTACCTGAGTATCTTTCTCCAGTCTCTGCTTTTATTGTGACATCACACCCGATTCCCCTCTCCCACATGTCCTTGATGACCGCCAAGCTCATTTCTCTCTCTGTTGGTGGAAAATTTGTGACTTTGGACATAGACCTGTTCCTTAACCTCTCCATTTGAAGACACTGACAAGCCCGCATTACCTCCTCTAGAAACCCCTCTTTACTCAAGTCCATGGTCACATTTCCACAATAGGCAAACTCCAGAACAGCTCTTAACCCAACTGGAGTCAAACTATCAGATATGTCTTCAAGTTCCCTCCGTAAAAATGCCTTGGGGTTTCGGCTGGCTGCTGCCAGCACCAGTTTGTGAGCTCGGAACAAGTTTCTTTGGAGGGTAAAGGAGCAGTCCAGAAGTCGTTCTTCCTCTCGAAGTCTCTGTAAGTTTGTGAAAAGGGTGTCGGAGTGTGAAGGGAGGATGTAGGAGAAAAGACCTGAGTCTGAGGAAGAGGGATGATGATGGGGTTTAGAGTTTGATGTATACTTTACATCTCTTTCTTTCCCTTTTCGTCCAGCATCACCCGCAGCTCCATCTCTTACTTCACCCTTTTTCATAATGTCCACTGTCACCAAACCCACAATGAAGATGTTTACTGTTCAAAGAAAGAAAGGGAGAGCCACGTAGAGAAATAGCACACAGGGTGGAGCAGTTTCCCAAAAATGTCACATACATAGTCACTGCACTTTGTTGACTTTTATACCAGACATGCATAGATTGCCTTGTGACCTTTAAGGTGCATCTTGTGCTTTGTAAACTATATGATGAACTATCAACAAAGTATGACAAATCAAGTTCACAGTAGGTCACGAACATGTCAATCAGTCAGTAATTCAACATTTCAAGCCAGCGACAACACAGTCATTCCACACAGGTCATTACGTCGTTAAATTGACCAAAAAGGAGGCACCCAGGAGTCATGCAGTATGTGCAGTCTGTGCAGTCTGTTGTAATTTTTGCACTACAAACGGTTAAGGTCTCATTTTGCATGAAGACTGTGCACCTACCTTACTGTTTCCTCTACCAGTGTGGGTGTAAGAAGTGACTTTGACCTGGGCACAATGGCATTGTGAGCATGTAGGGTGCAGGAGGCAGGTTTAATTATAGCATGGTGCTGGCACTATGAAGAATACACTGCAAAAAGTTTCCACTTCAGTCAGTGTGGGGTCTCTACACAGGAGTGGATTTTAACATTTTTTCTTTTCAAGAAAAGTAAACTGTAAACAACACCTTCTTGTGTTCATCTGTTTCATTGAAATGTGATAATTAGCTTGTTTTTTGAACAGGTATCAATTGACGTTTGCGGTTTTTAGGAGAGAAAACCCAAAAATAAATACAAGGAATAGGGGGCCATCATGCTATTCTTTGCGAGGTCACTGTGAATGCAGAGGAGTTTCTTTCCTGTGCTTTATTGATGTAGTGAACACTACTCTTGTAGCTCATGTACAGTCAACAGTTCTGGAAATAAATGTAGATTGTGTCACAGTTCACGTGCTGCCTCATTCTCTGTTTATAACTATTTTTATTATCAAATAGTCACTCTAATAAACCAGAATTATGACATTACAGCTGGAATTTAATGGTTTGATGGTTTTTACAGACAGATGTGATCAGTGCAAAGTGTCACCCCTAAAATGTAAGATGTCATTTGATTATTTTTAACAACAAAAAAATTTTGATACAATGACAGCATGAATTCTTGAAATAGAGACAAAAATGTGTGAGATCACATTCACCTTTGAATGGAATTTAAAGAATTAAAGTAGTGTGACATTTGAATGAAAAACTGTTCTCTTCAAAACAATATCTCAGGATTACTGAGTCTCATCAAAAATGGAAAAAATGAGACTCAACGATCAGAATTTGATTTCAACCTCACATGAGTCTGGACAGACATGGATACCAGCTTCAATTTGAATACGTATATTATTCATATTTTTCATATTTGTTAAGTGTATTTTTTATGGAGGACAATTTCTGCCAATGTAATCCTGGAGGACATCATGTGTAAAAAACATGAGTTTTAATATTTGAAAACATTCAAAAAATGAATGACATTCACCTCACGTACATTTGTGCACTTCTTAGAAAATCATCACTTACAGAATATACCGTAGTAAATAATAACTAATCAGGTGTGTTTACAGAATATACAGTAGTAAATAACTTTTCCTTTCTAAGCTCTGCTCAGCTGCCACTCTCTAACCACCCTCATCTTCTTGTGTTTTCTCCAAACGTTGTGGCTGCAGGAGATGGAACTCATTTTCATTGTTGTGTGAGTTTTCTCGGAGAACAGCTACCAGAAACCAGGTATGGAAAATAAACAATACAAACAAATTTTATAGTGTGTAAAAAAAATGATATTACTGTTTGTTTCAGGCCCCAAAAATGAGTTACGTTTTATTTAACACTGTAAAATATTCTATTATAATGTGATCTCATATACGTGTAGGCAAGAAAATGATAGGGTGTGTGTGTGAATGTGTGTCTGAGGGGGAGGGAGGAAGATGATGTAAATGGAAAGGGGATGTCACCTACATCACTGCAGGTATAAATTTCTGGAGTTTCACTGTGAAGAGAAAGAAGCAACATATTTGATCTGCAGTCTTCAGGAAAAAGAAGTGACGGTAAGTGAATGAAATTAATGATTATTTTTCTTTTATATCATTTTAATTTTGATTATATGACAGTGATGGCAAAATTCCTATTATTATCATCAGTCTTTTGGAAAGTTCGAGATTATTTTTTTATTTTGTATTATTT
>JAVQJX010179364.1:0-13058 GCA_036025115.1 Ambassis agassizii
TTTGACTAAAAAAATGAAATGTCCTTGGGGAAAAAAATGAAAACATTATAGTTTATCATTTGAACCTGATACCCACAGCATTCTTCAAGACGGAATGAATTAAGGAAGCAAAAAACTGAATTGCTGTAGAACTTTTAAAAATGAAGATGTGAAACTACAAGGACTTACTGCTCTAACAGCTAAAGTTGTAAAGAAAGGGAGCACTTGTCTTCCTCTGTGTGTTCATGTGTGAGTGTGTATGTGTATAATGTATATGTGACAAGGCTCTGGCGTTGGGTGAAAGAGGTGTGTTTTTTTCCGCCCTGAGGGGCCTCAGACTGGGGTAGGGCGAGGCGGAGCTCTGGGGAGGCACAGCATGGGGCGGGCTGTTTTAGCTGAACTCAGTGCACTGTAACAGCACTCGGGGCGGGAGGTCACAGAGTCCAGCATTCCTCTAGAGCACTGTCTGTTTATACGACTGCCGCTGTGCCTGGGGGAGGCGGCAGCTCTGCATAACTACACCATCAGATAACACCCATTGCTTGCATTTATGTTCATCATCTACCAGAAAGATAAGCATCCTTTATTCATTGTTTCAAATGTTGAAAACTGTTCAGTCTTTATACTTCATTTAACCCTTTCAATATGGCTGTGCATAATCCTACCAGTTACAATGGCTTCAGATCAGTGATGCACTGTGTGCTTCCTCCATTTAATTTTTAACATGCTAAGATACAGAGGAAACACATGGCATATCACTGTATGAACTCGGCATGATCCAAACAAAGCACACGGTACCTGTGACGCACACAGAGTATCATGTGTGTGATGAATTCATAGACTACATCTTATTAAGACAAATACATAATTTTTGACTGCTGGTATTTTATTTATTTTTGTCAAGGTGACATGAAAAAATATTGTTTGTGTATGCTCTTGCACAGAGAAAAATATAATGGAAAATATGTTGCTTATACTTCTAGCCAATTGTCCTGTATCTTAAATTTCCTTGACCTTTCTATTTTTTTACATTGGAGTACATTTGTAAAATATAATCATGCATTTCTTTATGTGTTTACTATAGCACAATGCATGTACAAATTGCCCCAGAACAGCCAACGTCAATGTCAAGAGCATCTCTGAGTAAGGGGCTGAAATCCACGCTGACATTATCTGGTGTGGGTCAGATTGAAAATGACCAGTTAAACCTCCTCTCAAGTGGCCAAGCTTATCAGGTTATTTATGCAGGAACAGCTTGGACTTAGTTGGGTTGAGTTGCTGCTGGCCTCTCTACTGGGCTAATCTGGGTTGAACTTTGACTGTAGGTCCTCTGTGCTGTTGCTTTCACATCCCAGTGCCTAAGCCAGCTGGTCAGCTCCAGGGGAGCACAAGAGAGATGGGGAGTGACACCCAAGCCCTAGAGAGACAGTGCTCTGACTGTACTGTGGACTAGGGAGGGGGGTATGGCTGTCAAAGGCTCCATTGTTTGACAGGCCAGCATGGTTTCATGTGCAGCGCATGATTCTCACTGAGGGTCTGAACTATAGCCCAGTCTGATCTAAACTGTCCGGGAGGATGTAGCTCTGGCAGGTTAAAGTGTAACTGTGTCCGTGTTTTCTCAGGAAAGTGTGTTTACCTAGAGGACCAACATGGAGGCCCTTTTGTTTAACTAAGTAGCAAGGCTCGCCCAAAAAGTAAAGCTCTCTAAAACACAGGAACCAGGTGGCCCTTCTGTGTTCCATTTACTGCTAGTTATGAACAATTTGCATGAGCAACAGATACAGACTACTACGTGTCAAACAGACCTGTAAGGTGTACAAAGAAACAGAGATTTTATATTCAGGCCCAAGTGGAAAAAAAAAACATCATCTGCAAACTCGGAAGATCCCATCTCCTACAGTGAGCAAAGCAGCTGCATCCAATTAAAAGAAAATAGTGCAGTGTTGAAAGGGAAATTCTCGTATTTTTGAACATATGTCTTGTGTGTGTGTGTGTGTGTGTGTGTGTGTGTGTGTGTGTGTGTGTGTGTGTGGTAAAATCTCATTTTCTCACCTGGTTCCCTGCGATGAGAAGAGCAGCTGGTGAGGGGCTTGGTCGATAGGGGATGGTGGCGCCCTTTGGTGGGGACTGAGGAATCAAATACCGGGCAAGGGGTCAGAGGATGTAAGATAAAACTTGACCATGGATAAATGTTTTAGGCATAGGAATAAGCTTCAAACAGCTACATACTGAAATACTAAAGCCTCAAATCATGTGAATTTCCCTGCAACATTAAGAAACATTCATAATTAATAATGAACTAAATTGCCAATGACAGCAACATTATTTCTCGCCTTATTTTTCTTTTGATAATATTAGTAACTCATTGAATAATTCAAGCAGTGTACTGAGTGCTCTTTGTGGATAATAGCTCTGAGATTTAGGGTATATCGGGCCGCAAGGATCTGCAGAGGTTGGTCCTATGAATGAATGAAGCATCCACTGACAAGGAGACGTTTGTAGATACAATTCTTCCAACACAAATAAGGAAAACAGATTATACAGTTGTACACAACACTATGTATCTTATCAAGTAAGTGCAGTGTGTGGTGATAGTTTTTGAGTTCAAAATATAGAGCAGTCACAGCAAATTCTTTGTATAACTTTGCATAATTTAAATCATGGAAGCCAAAAGCAAGACGCTGCCGGTACAGAATCCTAATGAAACTCGCAAGCCTTTGAAGAAAGCCATGGAAAACTGGATCAAACTAGCAATTAGTCAGTCAGGTCCAGCTGCAATGCTAAAACAAAAAGGACTTGTGCACTTGCATGAACACACAGGGAGAAACTGTGCTTGGGGTTGTTTTTCCCTCTCATCTCTTCCTCAATTTTCTCAAGAGAGTTGTTGTCTAAAGGTGGACAGATTTTGCTGCAGGCCAGCGTGTTTTCTTTTAGCAGCTTAGTGTCCCTTTCTAAGAACACAGAGCTCTGACCTGAGAGCGGCCCCTATCTGACGTCTTAAAGCACAGAATGTCTAGGCAGTAAAGAAGCTGGGTGCTGTCTTTCTTACATGACAATTCACCCTGAATGTATTCAATTTCCATGAAGAACAGTCAGGTGTCATTACATAACAAAGAAGCCAAATAAAAATGCATTAACTTCTTCTGCAGTGAAACAGACAATGCTGGTGAAATAAACACATGTCAAACACAATTGTTTCCTGCTATAGCAGCAGAGCTCTGACATAAGAAAAAAAAGAAAAGTCAGGTGTGGGTGCACAGCTTAAAGATAGGGAAGGCACGCTTCCTACCTCCAGGATTACTGTGCAGATGAGCTTGACACACTGGATTACCGAGTCCTGATTCCCAGATATCGTCACCCCTCGCTCAGTAGAGTTGGGCAGCAAATCCCCTGCCACCTGTATTTGAGCTCCAGTGCTCTGCAAATTATAGGGGTTTTAAAAAAAAAGATTAGCTTGATTCTGGAGATAAGGCAAGTTGTGAATACACTGCTATGACTTCTGTCTGTGCTTCTCTGCTACCTTTCCTGACCTTACAGTACATTTCTGCACCTATATCCTGAAGAAGACTTTGTGCACTGTTTGACGTCAAGTCATGTCAGATTAAATGAAACAACAATCAGACAAATGTCATGCTCTGAACTGTGGCACGTGTAATGTCTGCAGGCAGAGAGTACTGGTCTTGCTCAGACATTTGTTTTTGTTTTTTTTCTATCTGCCCCTCTTGATATCTGACTAAGGGGCAACTAAGAATTGTTCATGTGACTAGCAAACAAACAAACAAAACTTTGTTTCATATAAACATAAGTGAAAAAGTGAATTAGACACTACATGTGAGGGTAAAGTCAAAGTCTCTCATAGAGACACATGATAGCCAAGTCATTTTGGAATTCCTATTTGTCTTTTACATTATGTTTTAATAATATTAATTATTTTTCCCACTTTTCTGTTGAAGATAGACATTATATATAGTCCTTTCTAGCCTTAAACTGGAACACACTTGACCTTTATTTGCAGAAAATAGCACAAAATTAATATCACTCCCTTCCAGCTGCAGATTACGTTCACATATCCAAGAAGGGATTTGTTCTTTTCATATTTCTTGGACCTTCCCGCCAGGCTGGATACAGAGGACGGAGTAGATTCACTTTCAGGCTGCTCACCTCTCTGATCTCCTTAATCTTGGCCCCTCCTTTTCCAATGAGAGAGCCACACTGGCTTGCAGGGATGACCAGCCGCAGGGTGACCGGCGGCTTAGAGCTAATGGTACCGTTAGCCACCAAAGCAGTCAGGTCCTGAGGGGACATATGAGAATACAAAAAAAAATGTAGTGAGAAAATCCTGAGAAAGAAGCATCAGACAGCACAGATAAAGAGGGAAAAAAGAAGGAAAGATGAGACTCATTAAGTATCTTTCTAGATGTTTGAGAACTCAAGATCAAACATGACATGAATCTTTATAAGAGCAAAAGCCAGTGGGATCCATACTGGAAGTGTCAGGTGGAGACAGAGAGAGTGATCCAGCATCTGCACCTCATTAACCCATACTCTATATCTGCATGTACTTGGAAAGACATCTACAGGAGGCTGGATAGACATGTAGAAATGTTCTCACCTGCAGTGTGGTCTTAAAAGGTTTAATCATTTACACACTGCTGATTTTTATATGAAAGTGGAAACTTTAATTGCAACACTGAGGGTCAGAGATCCTTTCAGCTCTATAGAAATGTCCTTCAGAACGTTGAACTTGGTCTCCGTAGAAGATCTTTTGAAATGAGCTGAATGAGTGCATTTTGTATGGAATCTGTCCTTTCATATTTGTAGGTTACATGAGTCGCTGCCATGTAATGTGAAGCCATAATAACTTTCTACATTACTCCATCCCTTTCTTGTAATTTCATATTGAATGTGAAAAAATATAATTCTGCAAGTGAGCTTAGCTAGTTAGCTTGTAAAAAGAGGAAATGTCACCTACCAACACTCACCAATCAGCGTAGACAGAGGCAGATGGTTGCCAGTGATTTCTAAAAACAACATGGTACAACATGGCAATATTTGGTGCCTGTCTGCTGTAATAATTGACATTTTATCATAGATGTCTATATCGATGACTTTTGGAGCCAGCCTCAAGTGGTCATTTGAGGAACTGCATTTTTTTGGCACAGTTGTTTTTAGTATATTTTGAAACTCCACATTTAAATATTATTTTAACAACCAGATCTTGCTGAAAATGTATATAACTATCTAGGCAACAATGAACAATTTTTGGAATGTAGTGTATTTGTAACTTTAGACAAATTCAAAATTTAGACCTCTGCCTTGCTGATTTGATGAGTGTTTTTACAGCGCAGGTAGCAAACATCCGCCGGCTCTCCTGTGGGTGGAGATTTGGGCTTTCAATTAATGAACAGTGTTTCTCTGTCAACCTTTGAAATGTAAATTACACTGCGCTGTCTCTCTTCCCATCAGAGTTTAACCTGTAACAAATGTGACAGAATGCAGAGCACGTTGCTTGTTGCCGAATGGTTTGTGTTTGGTCCAATAGCTAGCTGGTTTAAGAGGGGCCAGTGCAGATGTGTAGTTTCAAGGTTTTTACTTTTCTTAAATTGTATAAAGTTTACAATAACTGTGAACTTTGAAAAGAATATTCTGATGCGGCTCTTGTGCCTCTCTGCTCCGTGTCTATATTTAGTGAGGCAGATCAGGCTCTCTGACGTCTTGTCTCATTAAAAGAGAAGCACACAGCTCATCTGTACAATCACAAGACTCTGGGCGTCATTTTCTTGATTTGATCTAAAAATATGAAGCTTCATCTGAACAACTGTGAACGTTCCCATACTTAGCAGAAAAGACAAGACAGACTTTTAAAGTGAAGTGGCGGAAATACATTTTAAATCCCCAAAGTATATTGTGTTGTTGGGGATGGATTCCACTACAGAAAGTCACTTAGCTGCTTGAAAAATAAATGATAGCATGTGTGTGTGATTTTCTGATAACAAGATCACGTGTGGCAGCAATGTGTTGCAATCATAAACTACTGAAACACTTATTCTCTGTCTAATACTCAGTGGGCAAAAATCTGATTACTTCCCCTCTCTCTTTTTTTAATTAAAGGCGTCAGACATACAATAACTCAACTATGATGGAAGTGGCGCACAGTGGGTCAGCTAACATGTTGCCATGGAAACTCAGGAGTTTCAGGGTTGAAAAGAGGTGAGTGTGAAAGATCTTTTAATGAATACCACACTGTGCTCGAAGCCAGTGTATGTTTACTGAAGGCTGTCGACCTGAGCACCTGTTTCCCTGCCAGTATGTGCTGTGATGCTAAATCAAAGCCAAGACAGCTCTCGTTCCGTCATATTAATTAGTGCCATGATGGACAGTCACCGTGGGAATTGAAAGCATGAGAAACTGTCATCAGTGACTCATTAGTAGACAATGAGAGGTGCACAAATCCTGCTCATTAACAGGTACAAGTTATTATTATTTAGACATTTGGATATGTGGTGCTTTGTACATCCTGAATTTTCTTCAGTAGAGTCCAGTCTGAAAGCCCATCAAACGCCATGAAAAGCTAAAATTATTTTCTTCCTTCCATTACTTCAGTTTGGAGTGTAATCGATGGTGATAAAAGCACATTAGTAGTAATGCAGAGATAGAGCTCAGGAAATTATTTCTTGTAACAATGTGGTGAAATGACTCCTAGAGTTATTTTAGCTTCACTAAAAACTTCTGATACATTTTCTGTGTGTCATGGTGATGACTACCACTGATTACCTCCTCCAGTTTGTACGTGATCATAGTGAAAGCTCTGAACACGCTGTCTGTGGAGCCAGTGATGGTGATGATCCTCTCCGGACAGGAGCCCTCTGAGATGTTGACCCGTGCGCTACTCTGTGGGAACACAGAGCATGTATATTTAAATAATAAATAAAGAATCCAACAAAAATGAATTGCATTGCTACTTAAAATGAAGCTACTGTTAGCTGAACATGAAGATGAAGATGAAGTTAGCCTCGTGTTATTCTAAAGTGTTGAACCTTCAAGGACAAAATAGCAGTATAAAAAAATTCAGCACTTTTTATCTAACAAAGAGAGCCACAATTTGAATCTGCTTCTACCCAGGAGACATACTGTACAGCACATGCATGGGTGAAAAAGTCAAGTAAAAGGGGAGGTAAAACAGACGAGACTGAAAGCTATATGGCCCATATTTATGTATCTAAGACTAATGATGTTGTTTGCCCTCAGAAGATAAATCTTCTGCCCTAATCTCCCTCCATTCTGTGTCCTTGTCACATGAGCAGGAACAGGACAGCACTGTGACCTCTGGGTCATTTTCTCCACTCAGTCCAGTGAGTCATTTTCCCAGTGAGTCTGTGAGGCTTGGGGAGGGACTAACAGGATGATCCTCACACAGCCGAGGAACCAACAAAGGCCACAACTCCCCAACTGGATGGATGGATGAATGGGCAGCTACCATGGGTGAGTGGTTTATCCTGCAGCTCTCCAGAGCTGCATTGTCCCATGACCTCACTATTCCTCTATTTATCCTTCTGCCTCATAAAGTATAACAGAAAAGAATCAAATGTGCTGCCACAGTGTCAGCCTAATTACTTTTTAATACAAAGAGTTAACCATGCGGCATTAGTTTGGCTGCACCCTTGAGATTTATAAAGAGGGAATCAAGGGGTAGAGCGAGGGGGAAAAGGAAGCTGTTTGAAGTGGGGAAAAAAGAGAAAAATGATTTGGTGAGCTCCCTCACCAAACCCTTGAATGGTACAGTGTGAAGATTTAAATTGAAAAGGTATGGTTATTGCCCAAAAGGCAATTTGGATTATATAACTCTTCTGTATGCATTTCAGACTCAAAGTACCCAAACATGCAGCATGAACAGTTCTTTGTTATTAATACAGACAAATGCCAGAATGCCTGACCAGCATTAGTCAGAATATTTTCTCCACAGATGTGCTGACTGAATTCAGAAAATAAAAGACATAAATAAAATACACTAAAATAAAAAAGTTAAATTGCTTTTTTTCTGTGCTATGGGATACAATGACGTCACCTCACATAAACATAGCATTCCAAGCATCATGTAAACATATGTATAGATTATGAAAGGTTGCTGGTTAAAGATGTGCATCATGGACATTGTACCTCTTCTCGTATTCGCTTCACAGTCTCTCCTTTCTGAAAAACACAAGAAAAAGAAACGCAGTTCTAAACAGAGCTTTTGTTCAACATGTCCTCGACCTGAAACCTCATATTTCAAATCTCATCTGATTGTAGATACACAGAAAAGTCACGGTCTGGACTGAATCTACAGCTTCTGCAGCAACTCACAGTAGGTGTATAGTCGTGTATTGTGCCAGGAGTCCAATCACTTTGCTTCTTGCTATTGTTGCTAACCCTAAAACACGCCCATAACTGCTGACTGTTCATAACAATAAGCCGATTGTGTGTGTGAAGTTTCAAAACCTGGCTTACTTTTTGTAAGTGGGCTTTTAAATTTGCTGTAACAAGAAGTTTGTGCTACACTATTGAATCAATGAGAATCAATCCAAGTAATGACAAATGATAACAGCCTATGATAACATCTGACCTGAGTGTCTCTGCAGACACATGTGAAAGGAGTGTACACCTGCTGTGGTGGTGTGTGTGTGTGTGTAGGCACAAGAACATTTTGTCAGATTTGTAAAACGCTGTAGCGCATCCTCCGCTGGTTTTTTGATTGCTTATTCCCCCCCCCCCCCTCACTTTATTCTGGCTGAGGTCCATCCTAGCTGTCATACCTATGTTTATGCAACCACACGACAACCATTTCAAAAGCAGACCTTGACTACGCTGTGTTCTATTTGTAGCATATTGTGACTCTGATGTTGGTTTTCTGCTGATGGCAAAGAGATAAGAAGCCTTGGTAGGTGGAGATATATTAGTCCGAGTAAAGCAGAAAAGCTGCGCAGCATGTATAAAACTTGTCTCCTTCTCTTCCTTTATTCTGTTCCCTAAGATAAATTGATTTCAGCATCAGATTACATATCCATTGTTGACATCTTTTTCTACCACTTACCACTTACTTACCAGTCTTACATTTATTTTTCTTCTCTCTTTCTGTGCAATAGAAGCAACACAGTCCCAATGGGCCCTTCCTACAGTAACACTCATCAAACGTGGCCGACAGTTATACGTCTTTGGAGCTCAGTTTCAACAGGAGGCAGTAATGTTTTTGTTTGATGGATTACTCTGGTGCTTTATGGGAGGTGGGGGTGGCAGAGCGGTCTTGAGAGGGTTGGTTTAAGGCAATTATATTTAAGATTGGGATATTCAGAACAACAACTGCTTGTTAGAGGGCTTTGTGTTCTCATGATTTTCAAAAGACGAATCAAGGCACAGAGGGAAATATTTCCCAATCCACCATCAATAAGAATTTGGATAATAATTATGGAAAATAATAGCAGATTTATATGCAATTTAACCCATGCATTGCATTTAAGAATTCTCCAATATATAATGTAATTTTTTTTTAGGATTAATGCCTTTATATAAACAGAGGAAAAACAGGAAATCTCACCTTTCCTATGATGCTGCCGACCTCCTGAATGCAAAGAGATAAAGATAATTACATAAGGAAAAGCATATAATCCCTACAGTACCCTTCCATTATTCATCAATGCTACGAATCAAATATATAATTTATGAGGCTACGATAAGTCATATGCTGCATGATGCATTGAGTCGTAAACAACCTTTCCATGCATGAGCAGTCGTAGTGTGAGGGTCACTCCCAAGCCCCCGTCTCCAAAGTCCTGCTCACAGTTCATGGTGATGTGGGAGTGGCACGCAGGGAGACGCATGAACAAGGCTCATTCGCTGGTCACACAGTCAAGCAAAGGCCAGCGTTTGTTCTCTGGCTCTCCGGGTTCCTTCAGTGCTGCTCTGAAAGAGAATAGATTTGAGAATTAGATGTAGAATTTAATCATAAAATTGTCAATTTTTTTACTTAATTTGAGCTAAGAAGACAGTCTTCAGTGGTTTATGTAAAAAGGATGAAGTAGCAACCAATAGTGAAAATTAATAAATACTGTTGAGCTGATAACTTTAAGAAACAAATAATGTTTCCCATGCTTGTGCCATTGTAGTTCCAGTATGCACACAGACAAGTGTCATTAATTCAGTGTCATCATCCAGTGAACATTATGTGGTTCTATTAAAAGTAATGGCTGTGTTCTAGTTCATTTCTCGGAAATTGCATTCTTGTGCTGTATCCAACTGCTTTGTTGACTGAATGAAAATTGTGGGAGATCAAAGATGTTCAGAGGACAAATCAAGACTGAAATCAAACACGTTTATAAGATCGAAGGGCTTTCAGGCAGCTCACACTGTAATTGTAAGTATCTCTGTGCGGGACTTCTTCATTAGTTTAAGTCAATGTAATATTGATGGTGTGATTTATAACCAAGTCATAATGAACTCCATTGTTGTGTGTGCAGGATATTGACCAGAGGTCCCAGCAGTGTCAGCAAGCAGTGCTGTTCACATCAGAGCTCTGGGATCCAAAGAGACACCGGGTGGCCGTCCATCTGTGTCTTCATTACCTGACAAGCAGTTTCTCTCACAGTAAGCTGGGTAATTTTTGATACTGATTGCAAAAAAAAAAAAAAAAAAAATGCAACTTGAAATTCATGCAAAAATGAATCTAATGAAATTTGTAAGAGTTTTCATCGAACTGAAAATGTTTACAGCCGCTTCTGATTTGATCTGATTTTATCTCCTCTATCACAGTCCGCTTGGGAACAAAATACACAGAGCAGAATTTATACAAAGGCAGGCAGCAAATGAGAAGCATCTGTCCTGATCCCAGAATGACAATGTGGCAGCAGCTCTGTGTATGTCAGTAATGTGACAAACGGCATGATGATTAATGTGTGTGTCACCTGGGCAGCTGACTGTCTGAACATGCTGTGTATAATTAGTTCATGGAATCATTCGTGTTTCCTCTTGATTTATCTTTGCTTCCATTTGTCAGCAGAGAATGTGTGTGTGGAAGGATAAACACAGGGTGAACCTACAGGCAAAGAAACACAGTGTTCTAACACTTTCCAAAATTTTCATCATGATTCATCAATTGACTATTAGCAATTAAGCAATTCATAACAAAAAATATTACATTCAGTCTTAACAAAACTTTCCTGAAATCCTCACAATGGAGTAGCCAAAACCACATGTATGTGCTATTATGCCCTTGCTAACCTGCTCACAAGTATTAGCAGGTAACATTTAGGTGTTTTTATTTAGTGTCTTTCATCATAAATAACCTATGTGGCAAACAAAAAAGACAAAACCTGTCCTGTGTCATTTTCTGGAACACATTAAAATTTTAATTTTAAAAAACTTACAATCCATCCACATTTTTAATCTTGACCTGCGTGCTGAACTGGCTGATCTTTATATCCTCTCTCCTTTCAATACTATCATAAAAATACATTTGATTTTAATGACGCATTGAATATATATGAGGAAGTCCCCACCTGGCAGTGGAATACTTTATCGTCATGGATCATGTTAACCACTCGGATTCAGTAACAACACAGTAACAAATTGTCTCCTCCTTGACTCATCAAGGCCACTTGTTTGTCTGCCAAATGCATTCCGACCAGCCTACAGTGCTACTGTATCCCAGCTTGCGATCCTACTCACACCGCCTGACGCGTGTGTGTTTTTTATAAATCTGCATGCTGTCTGAAGATTCTGTGAGCTATGGGAGGAGATCATATTTAATAAATGGGTGTTATTTTAGATGAGATCAGATTCCCAAGAGACTTGTCGTAGGCAGCTTTATTGCTTTTACTTAGTGCGCAAGGCCATCGCTGCTTGGCTGATTTATTAATGCACTTGGATGCTTGCAAAGACACGTCCAAATGCTCACACACACATCCTTCTTAAGATGTCACAGAGCTCAACTGTCTATCTATGAGTTTTATATTCCCGGCATGGCCACAGCACAGTCTGATGTACCAGCCTGACAAAATGTACAGCAGAGTGTCGTTTTTCTGGATTAGATTGCTTCAAATCAACCTTCCTGGATTTATTTACAAGACTATGCCTTATAGGCTCATCTCATTTCCATAAATATCTAAGGGGCTGACTGAAGATAAACAAAACTGCAGTGTTTCAGTTGCCATTAGCTACCCATACAAGGCCAAGTGATCATGACTCTAAGCTTGATCGATACATCCTGAACACGTGTTACCACAGAGCACATTTGTGCAACCCGTGGGCTAACATCATTATGTTTAGGCTCTGAAGGGCATGGCTAAAACGTTAGCACTTTATTGCATTAGGAGTTAATGGTTGGAAGGGTCATTATGTGCATCTCTGTGGGTTGATAACAAGGCATGTGCTCTGTGTCTGTATGAGGGCGTTGAGACTCTGAACTCCTCATTTCCAGAATCCCAAGCAGCAACGTTCCAGGATGAACAGAGCCCCTCTGTTCTAAATTAGACCTGGTAACTCAGAACAGAGAATTAGCAAAGTGCAGATTGCAGCACCCGGCTGCCAAAATGCAGGAATAGAGAAGCAGGGAGCTTTTCCACTGTCCTGTCCTCTGTCACTGACTTAACCTTGCTGTTGCTCTGCCTGACTGAATACAATACACATGGGCTTCAGTTATGAGTCGGTGCCCTTATTCAATATTTTTAGCACAAATCTTTGTAA
Organism: Ambassis agassizii; assembly: GCA_036025115.1. Classification (NCBI taxonomy): domain Eukaryota; kingdom Metazoa; phylum Chordata; class Actinopteri; family Ambassidae; genus Ambassis; species Ambassis agassizii. The sequence continues at coordinate 12,694 of JAVQJX010179364.1, forward strand.
TAAAATGACAACATGTTTTAATCCGATGGTTTATGTATTGAATAATTCTCTTCTTCTGCTGTCTGGGAAGTTGCTACAACAGCAAGTGAGTATGAAGTACAGTGGAAATGCATGCAAATAGAGCAAGTGGAAGAGACTGTTTAGCATTGCCTCAATTCAAGACTAGTCCAAATATGATGTACTTTACTCAGAAGGTTGATCCTGTTGTTTATAATGTAACAATCAACCTGGTTAATAATCTGTCAGATAAACTACAAGTGTGGTGTGTCTGCAGCAAAAAGGCCTCCAGCTGAAGCAGAGAGGTGCTTCCTAAATAGAAAATACAAACTCTCGGTTGTGGGTTGGCTTGTTAATCCAGTTCTCCT
>JAVQJX010179452.1:0-10610 GCA_036025115.1 Ambassis agassizii
AGTCATGTTTGAATAAAGTTTAAACGTGTAAATTAAGTTTTTCATTTGTTAATTTGTAGGAAACAACAATAATTTTCGGGGTGATATTTTGTTGTCAACTGCATTTTTTTTATCATAACTGTTTGTGATGATCAGGTTAAAAGACTTTGTCTATGCAGGAAGTTTATTTAAAGATGATTTTTTTTATATATATTAAGACTATGTACTTGTACTTATTAATATATATTAAGACTATGTACTTGTATTATCTGAATCAAAAAACTGACAGTGACTTGGGCAGTTACGCAACTCGGCTCAAATGAACAACGTCATCGGGACATGTGCTTTTTATTGTAGTTAAGTCTAAGTGTTGTTAAGCCACTCGTGTGTAGAGTGTAATCTTAGGTATCAACACACCTTCACACCTGGTTCTTCAAAGATGGAATCAGAACAAAAATGTGACAAATGAGAGTATAGCGTGAAATAATTGACAAGTAAAGCAGTTATATACCACAGTACCGTGAATCACAACCAGCTGGTGCTGTGAATTAACACCATCCTTTGATTAACTGGGCTTAGACCCACAGAGCCATGATCCTGTAATGACAAGCTTGGTGCTGCTTTACTTCCCAGAATAACAAACTGTTCCCAGCAGAGGGGAGAGAGGGTGATCACGAAAAAAGATGAAACGGCAGCAACCATGTGCACCGGGGAAAAATTGACTTCAGGTTGTTTCAAGGTCTTGTTGAGTTGAAATTACACAAAATCATTTCAGGAATCTAACAACAGTGTTTTTTTTGTTATTGTGTTGTCATGCAGCTTCCTATCAAGCCAGTAAAACAGACTTATTATGGGAATGTTTTGTCCCGAATCCGTCTTTTGACATTTTTCCATCCAGATGCTGAACCACATCATTGTTTTTGATTGAAAGCTCTCTATAGTTACACACGCACAATGCCTAATTGGTTATGGATTACATTCAGAGAGGCCATGAACCCAAAATGACACGCCCCTCGGCACGAGTAGCACATTAGTGGATATAGAGAGTGACTCTGCGCCCAAGACAGAGAGAGTGTTTTCTTAGCCGAAGGACCTGCTGTGACATCAGCCCAGGTGACAACATGCTGATATACAGTGCTCTTGTGGAGGCCAAATGTAACGTACCCCTCCAGCCCTGCACACACGGTCCTTTAATGGCCTACATCAATCCCCATGTTATCAGCAGATCTCCCTGGGCCCCTGCATGTATAAAGAGGTTTCGGCGCTCTGCAGTGCACTGCACACCAGCACTGGATAGAATTACCAGTGATGCAATTTATTATCATACAGATTTTTATTTACTTTCTCACTCTGTGCTCTCAGCTTTTCTCCATCACTCAGGACCTGCAGAGCTTTGCTGAGGAGCTGTACAGTAACCAGATGACTCTGCACATCATAAAAAAATTTTTTTTTAGACAAGTAAGAGGAAAACATGATTTAATGAATCCCACACTCCCATTCACTGACTCAGTGTGGCACATTGGGGATGTGGAGATTTAAATGAAGCCATTTTCAACAGCAGCTGATAGTGAGGAAGCGTTTTAGCATCCTGTGAGCCAGCCTCTGCATGAAGTCAGGCAACAACACAGTGAGCACACTACCAAAGTCAATATCAAGCTGTGTGAGAATGGTGCTTAATGACATTTAAAAGGAAAAAGACAAACATGTTCTCTGTGTTCCCACATGCCTTTTGTGTGCATGTAGGTAAGTGTGCGCAGATTTGTTCACCACCTCTGGAATCGTATCGTTGCAGCATGATAGCAGCTGTGTCAATAGGCAAAGGAGCCAAAAGTGTGTGAGTCCCATAGGTGCTCTGCAGTCCTCTCTAGTGAAACTGGCAACATCCAGAGACCATAAACGCCTCCCTTACTCTACAAACAACTGAAGAACAGAGCGCAGGGTGGAAACAGATGGCAGAAACGTGCTCATATTATAAACAAATGTTGGAAATAATGATGTTACAGAACATCGCCTTATTTGGGATAACAGTGCACCTGCTTCAAGGCATAACAGCTTAAGAAGTGAAATACTGTATCTCCAGCTCTGTTCTTACAATGCAGATAAATAAATCTCTTCATGTTTACAAGAATACATCTGACATTTCTTATTTATAGGACACAGCTATGGGCTTTTGTGTCTCATATATCTCCCTATTTTTTTCATAATGGAAAGGGCAAAGACATTGTATAAGCAGGTGAAGGGTCAAAGAGGGTGTTTCAAAGCAAAAAAAAATGGGGATCATGTGCTCCTACAAATTCTCAAGACCTGGACCTCTTTACTGTCAACATGTGTGAATGCCATGCTCGATAAATTTCTCTTTGAATTCTCCCACCAGAATTTATGAGACGTGCAACATGGGGTTGCAACTCTTTTGAAGCCTACACACTTGCAGTGCTCAATGTCGTCTCATTTTGGGAAAGGGAGACAAAAAAAACACACAAGCAAAAATCGGGTGAGGTTGGCATGTCGCATCCTGCAGTGTAAAGAGAGTTTAAAATGTATTTACATTCTGTTGTGTCTCCTGGGAGCTGTTTTCTACACACTAATGAGGCTGAGGAGCAAGTTTCTTTCTGTTATTCCTGGCATGGGTGCACCAGTCGCAGGCATACCACTCTCACTTTTTTTTCCTCTCTCTCTCTTCCACCTCCCTTTTCCCTCTCAGTAGCCCTGTGCAAATAATAAATAAGAGGAAATACATCATCCCTTTTTCAATGTGAAAGCCAAAGGCAGGTCTGCCAAAGTTAACACAAAGCAACCTTAGGTAATGATCAGCAAATGTGTATAAAGTTTCATAGAGCATGACTTCACATAATTCTTGTTTACATCATGTTGGCTGGCTAATGCTGCTGCATTACAAACCATGCAGTCTCACACACACACATACATGCTGTTACCTCTCCCAAAGCTTGTTTGTATGACGCATAAAAGCAGCACTTCTGTTTTTATAAGTCGCTGTAACTGATTTGATACGGCGTAACATTGTGGCAGGGATTAGCTACCAGTCATAAATTGTGCAATTTTAACAGAAGCTTTATGACATGCTGCTCAGATCCCATTCACTACGTGTCAGATTTTCCATTCATTTGCACACATTGAATGGCACAGATACAGAACATTTCATCATGGCTCAATTGATGAAAATTATTTGTTCGTTGTTAACGAAAAAAAAAAAACTTCATTGAGTTGTTTTAGTGCTCTACCTACAGCACAGCCAGTGTGCATATGGTGAGCCGGGGGGTCTCTGTGCAACAACACAGAGGAAAGAAGCGAAACACAATCCAGACATTGTTTACCCTGTTTCTGATGTAAAGGCCACTTACTGTCGTGTCCAATGCCTAACCCTTAATTTGCTGCTCCAGCCTTTGAAGTGTGTGCATATTTCTGTTTCCTGACACTACCTCCCTCTCTCTCTCTCTCTCTCTCTCCCTCCCTCCCTCCCTCTCTCTCCTCTGAGCCCCAGCAGTTGATATTGCAACTGGATAGGCCATGTTTCCATGTAGGGGCTCTCTTTTAGACCTGCTCTGATGATAGAAAACACAAGTGGGGAAGGGGGAAAGCAGTGCTGGGCGCGCAGATCCACAGAGAGGCCCCGGCCCAGACAACGCTGCAGGGGATTAGAGCACACCCTGGCAGCAGAATGGTTTCACTTAAGAATTTCAGTAATCACTTTTAGGAGTGTAATATATAGCTGACCTTCGGCAGCGCCACACGACCCCCCGCTCCCCCAGCCATTTGATCAAAGGAAGCGGCAGTGGCTGTGCAAACAGGCGCTATCAGTGGACTCCAATGGATTTACTGCCTGCTTCTTCTCTCTTGTCTCCCCTGAGTCGTGTGCTGATACACACAGAAACCCAGTTTCATCTTACAGAACCTATTTTTCTCCTAGTACTAATTTACGGGCCAGATCATGACTTGAGGGAACTTAAAGGAGGCAGAGGAGGAGGACGGGAGGGAGGGAAGGAGGGGAGCTGGAGGGGTAGTGGGGGTGACTCAGGAGGCCTCAGGGAAGGGGAGAGAGTGGAGTTGGGAGCAGCTCGGGGCTCTTATCCACTGCCTGCTGACTGGGCCAAGCGGAGCAGTTCTCATCATCATGGGAAAAGCCCAGTAGGTGCTCTCTTCTCAGCTGGAGCAGCCAAACACCGTGGGCTGTGCGTCGCAACAATAACACAGAGCAAAAGAGGCCAGAGGTCCAGCTCAGTAGGGCTTATATAGTGGCCCAAAATCACAAGAGTCCCACAAAGAGCAGAGCGTGTGTGTGTGTGTGTGTGTGTGTGTATCATAGCAACTATTAATAACCTGGCGGTGTGAATGCAGCTTTTTTTTTTAAAGTTTCTGCTTAATGTTTCTTCACTTTTAATAACACTTATCTACATATACCAGCTTACATTGTCCAAGAATGGCATTTTAATGGACTATTTCATTGCTGTAAGTGACATAACATTTCCTTCAATTATAAACAGGTAATTACTGTAAACATTCCTCAACGAGAAGCAGACCATGAGAGAACAATGTCAACATGTTGACCTTTATGCTTTTATAGGGAAATGTCTTTCAGCTGGTTAAATCCCTGGTAATTTGCAATTTGTGAATCACATGTGCGGCTCTCATTTCATGCTCTTGTTAAAATGTTTCTGTGTGCTACCCGTTGCGCTCATGCAAAAATGGTTGTTTTCTTTTGTTTAAAAGAAAACGTGATTTATTTGTTGTCTTGTTCTATTTTAGCATGAATGCCAGTAAAAGAAGCAGGATGTTGTGGTTTGCGGAGCAGGAAGTACCGCTTTTGACCAGCTGAGGGAGTCAAAGAACACATGACAGAGGAGAATCTATCAACTCTCTCTGTATGTCTGTATTTAAACTGCTCAGTATTTTTTACCTCATTTAGTAAATTTCCTGCATAAAATTGGAAATGGAATTGAAAAATTGTTATGTCCTTTAAATAAGAGATCATCATCAAATGATGCTTGCCTGTATACAATTTTATTTTTCTTGATTTTTTTTAAGGTTTCATTCATAAAGATCAGATCCTAATGATAAAAAAACAGACATGCCTTCCTCGGCTGGCATGTCAGTGAGTGTTTATGTGACTCAGCTGATGATAATGTATGCCATGTCATTACATGACCACAGAAAGTCCTGTGCTTTTATGAGCTTCTTAGACAAGCTTGTGGTGGGAATGAAAAGAAGAATGTTTCCTGATTTGAGCATGTGAGAGTAACCCAGCCACATGCGTGTCCCAGAAACAACAGGGAAGGACCCAAACAGAAAAACTTGTTATGACTCTATAGCCATAGACTTTATACCCTGCACATCCCCAGGGATCACTGCAGGTCAGCCTGGCTTCTGTGAAGGCTGTAAGTTATTATGAAGACAAAAATGTCTTGAATCCGGTGTGGTAATTATGTAATCCCTTTATTTAACAAAAAGGATGAGGAGGAAGTGCAGATGTGGGGCTTTCTTTCCCTCATCAGCTGATAAGGTTCTTTGTTTGGAGTGCAAACAGGAGGAAAAAGCACAAGCTATAAACGCTCTGTGGCCCTTGGATTTGAAGTATTTTATGGTGTGACACAGCTATGAGCAGTCTGATAACGCAGCACTTTCCATGTTATTACCGTAATCCAGCCGGTCATTTTGATGCTAACTGATCTTGAGTTACAGGAAGAGGAAAAATTACTTTTTGTTTTGTTCAACAGAGACAGACTGTGAAAACTCTTTATTAGGTTCAGAGCCAGTGGTGGAAAACTTGATATAATTACTGATAATTTTGCAGAAGGTGGGATATCAGGGTTCAACATGTCTGCTTTAATTAGAATTAATTGAATCTGTGCTTTACAATCCATATCTCCTTCATGCGATCCTGTTTTGGCCTTCAGATTCTAGCGAGCAGGCTGTGCTGCCGGTGTGAATGGGTGTATGGGAATCAGCTGAGGCTCATGTGGCTGGCCTGGCCTTGCTCCCTATGACCCAGCGGGGCTCAGCCACCAGCTGCCTAGCACCCACTAACACATTATTGCTTTATTCTCAAGCTTGCCTCCCTCTACCGCACCGGTCAGGACAAAATGTATACCAGCTGCAACATTATTAAGTAAATAGGATCCTTGCACAGTTGTTTAAGGCAACCTTATTGAAAAGTTCACTCAGTTGTGTAACACGCAGGTGTATATTATGCATCCAGAAACAATTCAGGCACTCACAGTGAGTTACATTCACTGGCCATTTGCAGTAGACTATTGAAGAAACATAAAACATTTGTTCTTATTTTTGTACCTGACCTGACAAGCGATGGAAAAACATTAGAGGAAGGCGAGACAAGGTGTCTATGGTTAGCAAGTGTAAGTGCAGCTTCCCATACTGGTGAGCTACGTTTGTGACCTTCCATCATTTATGCATCAACCCCGCCCTGTTGTTGAATGAAGACTTTATGATCAGGCCAAATGTCTGAGAAGTTTTTTTGTAGAAGGAGAGTTTTGATTTCTAAAATGTTGTGAGAGGATTTAACCAAACCACAAATTCTTCCTAAACCCAGCAAAGTGAAAGCAAACATAAATTGACATTAACGACTCCAACTAACAACAGCTTCCAGTGTAAAAGTCTGGACCACCATCTGGGCTTCCTACATCAGCCTTATGATGCCCATGACCAGATTTGTCACAATCCAGATGTAACCAACTGTTTTCATTGGAGTATAAATTTGTCCTATTATAGCATTCATGTGTCAGGATGTATTGACCAACTAGTGCTAAAGTACATGAGGAAAAAAAAAAGAATAAAAGTTATGACAGTGTGATATCAGTGCTTTAATATAGATATATTGGGTCATACAGCTGTGTCTCTGTCAGCATGACCGGCAGTCTTTTTGTCCAGTTTGATCATTACATTTGAGGTTCTCTGCTGTTTGTGTTGTCCGAGTTTGACCTCTTTTGACAGTTCCCTTCAACATGAAGTCGTTTCCTCTGCTCACAGAACTACAAACATGATTGCAGACAGTTGCTGCTTCGTTATCATCTTTTTTTTCCCGTGTCTGAACAGTTGCATTACATTTTAAATGCTGCTTATAAAGCAAACTGAGCTCCATTATAAGTCCACAAGGTGCTTCATAAATCATATCTATTATTTTCTATCATCATCATGTATAAACACTAAAGGATTGCACTCTAGAGATACACACAAACACTAATATTTGCACCAGTATGTTGAAGTGTGTTCACATTCACTGTAACTATCGCACACACACACACACACACACAGAGCCAGACATACACACCCTTCCCTCCAGACAGCCGTCACAGCACTCCAAGCACAGCTGTCAAAACTCCAACACAACAATAGTGAGATAGCTTGGAAGCACCAGAGAAAGACAGAGAGATGAAAAATCATGTTGAACTCACACTTGTGGGTGGCTCAGATGCTCTGGGTCTTTACAGGTTCACATTCCCCGAATCGCTTCTTTTTTTTTTCACTCCTTTCTGTCACTCATCATGTTCACCTCTGTCCCTGACTCATGCTCCTTCTTTCCTCCCTTCCTTCTACTTCCACCTCACTTTTGCTCCAGGCACAGACCCACTGTTGTCTCACATCAGTTCTCATAACAGCTCTATGTAGACCTTCCTCAACCTCACGCCTCACATGTGAGTCCACACGTCCGAGAGGAGTAATAACACTGAAATCCTCCAAATCAGGTCATGTCAAATTAAGGGAGGCATTTCAGGAGCCCACCCAAGTCTCTGAAAGGGTCAAGTGAAAGTTTGCTCGGGGCCATATTTGCATGTCAAAATACACTCAGTGACTGAAACTCGGTCTCTGAGTGTCTCTGAGATGCTGTGGGTTTGTTTGTGTGAAGTCAGGTGTGGACACGGGTGAGAAGGCAAGAACTGGCAAATCAAAACTTTTGACTTAATTGCAGCAAGCAAGTGCTTCTCGGTTGAACTGGCTGCAATAATATTGTTTCACCATTTGCATTCCAAATCCTTGGTAAGAAAAAAAATCACTATGGCACTGAGAAGTTTGTATTTATTTTTAGTGGTGATGCCACTTTTGGACACCAGAATCACAGACTTGTGTTAACATACATTTTGAATATTGTCACATAAAGCAAACCTGCTGTGAGTCTTTTAGGAGCTGGAATTATTGCCTATAGGAATCTGGAATGGAGTTAAAAATATCTCTTTTATCTCAGCTCCATCTCTGATTACACAGAGATGTGTTGGACACTGATAAGATTTGGACCTTGTTTGGATTTACAAACAACCATTTGGCTGCACCACGTGCATTCCAAGGAAGTTCAGACTACCCCATGATTTATTGTCAGGATGTGGTTGTATAGTGAGAGTGTGTGAACTCCAGGTTGAAGTAGCTGGTGGCAAGGCAGGTCAGCAAGATAGCTGAGATACGCAGCAACCTGGGACTCATTCAGGAAAAGCTCCCATGGGGACTGTTGACTGGAAGAAGGTGGTAAATCCCCATTCTTAGGACTTTGTTTCTGCTGATATTGTGTAACATTGTGTGAGGAAATTTGAGCTAATCTAACTAACTTCACACATTGTGTCATTATAGGGTCTATTGTGTTTAAAAAGTGAGAGGAAGATGGATGGTTGCAATTACTATCTGTGGAAACACAACAACACTATTGACTCATCCACTAGGCTCATTCCAGAGAATGTGAACTTGAAGTATTCTGTGTAAAAAAAACACAACAACACACACTTCCTTCTACATCACTAGCTAATATGTATCTGTTATTGTCAACAAATCATCGAAAAGACCAAATCCAAAGGCAACAATAAATGAATCATTTGTGCTGCACACTTATAAATCTTGTTCTGACAGATGTCCATTTCACTAAATTGTGAGCCAAATTATTACACCATGAGATGCACTGGTGCAACATAAATAAATACATTGACATTTTTTTTTCAGTTTCAGTGGAAACACCCACATTTACAGTGGGTGAGCTTACATATGTTAGGGTAAGAAACTTATTATTTATTTAGAAAAAACAAAACAAAATATTGCTTAACACTATGCTGTAAATATGACCTTAAATCTGCATTGAACTGCTTTCTAGTCTGAAACAATATTAGCATTTCTTTGTGCTGTGTCCACCAAAATCTTGCAGGAAAATTCTTGGCTTTAAATGCCATAACCTTGTCTATCTGCTGTGTTGAGATAGCTGAAATGGTAGTGGATTTTTTTTTAGAACTATGTAGCTAAACATTTAGCAGAAAAAGTTTAAGTAAAAGTTTGGTAGAGCTGATTGGGGTATTATCACTTAATTCATTACTACAAGCACCTCAATTATGGCTTAATTCCATAACATCTGTTGCTTTTGGGGCATTCAAGAGTCCTTCTAATGTTATGGGCTCATGAATCTCTGCAACATCTCAGTCATCTAGGTCATTTGTTACCACAAATTTGGAGTCATCATCTAATGTTTTAGTCAATTCCATAAATAACTAATCGTTATCATTGATTAGTCCTTTATATTCTGGATAAAATCATTGCTTTCTTTGCTCACTTCTTTGTTTTTCCTTTGGGTTGTATGCCATTCATTCAGAAATGTAAAACTGCAGTCACAGCAGCATTCATATTGTCGACTTTGCCCCTGCATGTTCACCAAAGTGAAATAAACACACAGAAACTCATCTGCATTCTGCATGATGTATACAGGCAGCTGAATAAGATGCCGAGCACTTCTCAAGCACAAGGAAATGGTGCGGTTTCACAATTCCTAGATTAGGACTGAAATCTGCATTCCCCACCACCACTTTAAGTGGCTGTGGTGCACACACAAACCCACTGAGACCATAGAAACATACACAGTGGTTTAGTGTTGGGCTCTGGCCAAGATAAATGACTGCTTCAGGTGAAAACAAACTGTGGCCCCAGCAGATTCTTTTTTTTTTTTTCCATTTGTAAGTTTTTGGGGCGACTTCTCCTTTATGTGTCAACTGTTCTCACACATATGCTTCACTTTGGCTCTTCAACCTTCCAATACTCTTTGGACTTGTGAATTATTCAGAATGAGGAATTAAAGTTTAAATGGCGCTATGCACACACAATGCTTCACATTTACCTGTAGTTTCATAATCATATGTTTGTGCTTATGAGCTAGTAGTGCACATTATGACCTAATGGTGCACATGATAAGGGCTCCTGCAGTAAACTCCTAGAATATACAATTGAAAAAAAGCTAAAGAGTAAAAGTGGATGAAATTATTTCATAACTTTTAAGTTTTATTTAAAAGTTCAGAGTTAACTTTGCTCACAAAGAAGAGTAAAAACAACACTAACAGTATGAGAAAAGCTCTTTTTTGCATCTTTAGAGTGATCACCTGAGTCCCACCTGAAAGACCTCATCGGTCACCTGAGTCTCACCTGAGGGTAAGGAGAAAAGCCTGTAGACGGCCCTGAGTGGCTTCAATTAAGAGAACAATTGCTTTTGTCACACAATTATGAGCTCAGGGTGACTAAATGAAAAAGGCCCTGAAGGAGCGTTGCTAAAGATCTCTGGCATCCCATTCAGTGTGGGGGGGGGGGGGGGGGGGGGGGGGGGGGGGGGGGGGGGGGGGGGGGGGGGGGGGGGGGGGGGGGGGGGG
>JAVQJX010179491.1:0-10946 GCA_036025115.1 Ambassis agassizii
ATTGTACATTTTTGGCAATTATATATATCGATTTTTGACAAGAAAGAGACAGAAGGAATACAGACCTTTTTACAATATATATTAAATAAACATCACAGAGGAAAATTCAGTATAAACAACCGTGCACTATTCAACATGTCCACACAATGTTACACACACACAACGGGAACACAACAGCTCTCTGTGTTTGCTCACCACCTTTGTTTATTGGCTAGCTGGATTAACACAAAGGGCAGGGTTGTTTTTTTCTGCTAAACATGCCTCTTCTAGGATTCTCTGTTTTTATCCCCCATGTCTTTCTCTCATTCTTTGTTGAGGTGGGGGTCATACTCTCTTACTCACATGACCACTGTCAGGCTGTAACCATGGTCACATGTTTATCCATACAGAAAATAGCACCTGACTACATACATTTCTTTTCTTCATAGTGGAAACTGCTACTCCCTAGGTTAACTGCTGGAACAGTCATCAAAGTGGCACCAGCCTGGCTGCAAAACCGGAGCTGGCTGTATGTGCTTTAGCCAATTACTGCTTTATTATCTGAGCTATAAATGACATGTTAAGGAAATGACAAATGCAGAAGGAAGCAATATCTTGAAAACATCTCAATCTGGGTAGCGCCATCATTATTTTAGATTCTCCTTCTGTTGGAAAAACTTTGTGTTGATGATTTATGATTTGACAGATGGTTCAAGCATTAGCCCATGGCCGGCACGTGACGAGTAGCCCAAGTAGTAATGCCTGTAATACCTGCTGGACAATACACTGAAGAGCACAAACCATTGGAATTGCAATATTATATGATCATCGCTACTAAACAACTACATACAACAAGTAACAAACATAAACGCTGCAGCGTAGTGACACTATTGTCGTCTCATCCTACATGTACACATAAGATTAGAGCAATCTTTGCCCTATAGCAACTGTAGGTTCTTTTTTTTAACTGACAGACTGATGCTTCCATCATCTCTTCTATCAAACATGGACAGATGGGATAGATGTAGAGAGAGTCAGAGCGAAATGGAGAGGGCGAGAGATATACTGTAGAGAGTGGGGGAGGAAGGGGAGTGTTCTGTCTGTGTAATCTGCCCAGAAACTAGCTATGGGCATATGGGAAAGAGCCAGACTATTAAGGATTCCACTGGGTTTTACTGATGGTATATGACTAAGAACCTACTCAGTTTACTTCATTTGAAATTTACAACAACAAAGTACTCGAAAGCACAGAAAAGACATTCATGCTTTGGGGTGAGCATGAATGCATATATTTTATGCATGGTTGACATCAGTGGAAATTTAACCCTGAAAGATTAAGAGCCGTGACCTGCTCATGGACCTACTAAGGACAGGGGACTAATTGAAATAAGGCAATAATGTTACTCTCTTTGACAGGGATAAAAGTTCTTATATGGCTATGTCAAGCGTTGACGTTAAGGAAAACAGAACTACTTCTTGTCTAAGGAAACAATTATTAACAAGTCTTGGGATTTCCATGGGAACTATGCTGGATGAAGACCGATATTCTGGTTGGATGGTAGAGAACAAAAAAAGAAATGCAGAGGGGGTGAAAATGCATTACTGCATGTGGGTGGGTGGGAATGAGACTTCTGAGCATTCAGGCAGTTGTGACCTCAATCCCAAAAAGAGATTCAGTTTGTGGGAGAGAGCATCTTTCCAAATGGCTCAAGGTAAAAATGCATATGGATTCAGGGCTGAGCCACAAAGGAAACTTGTGCTATAAAATGCAAATGTTAAAAAAAATCAATATGGATCCGCTGGAAGCTAAACCCACCAATCCCATAACCATGATTGGTAAATAACACGAAATGCAGTTGACTATGAGGCAGGCCAATGGTGCTGTCATACTACACTTGCTCAAGTTGTGCTTATATGGTGACAGTGCATGGATGAAGGACACATAAGTGGGAACAAAAAAACAAGTGACTTTGAGAGAAAATAGTGCAGCAATTTACCTTCATCACAGACATAAACACGTGCTCACACACACACACACACATACACGTGCAAAGTTCATTGGAGTAGAGAGAGAGCGAGAGAGAGGGGGGATGCAGTCTCTGTGTGGCTGGACCAAGAGACTCTGGGGCTGAAGCCCATCACTAACACACGGATTAGTTCACACGTGCACACTGCCTTTTAATCTGCTCCACTGATAAAGGTTGGAAGAGAGAGAAAAAGAAAGACAGCGAGAGACAAAGCGATGGACTCAACAAAAAGGGATGGTCACTGAAACAGAGCCAAAGAGCAGGAAGGGAAGGAGGGGGATGGAGCTAGTAGGACAGAAGGTGAAAGAGATGGAGGATGTACTGTACAAGAATCATGGCGACATAAAGTTAAAAAAATGCAATGCTGTAAATTCATTTGTATTCAGCAAATAAACCACACAAACAGATCATGTGACACAATATTTGCTCTACAAAAGATAAATGCATTGACATCCACTTCAACTTTTTATAGTGGGCTTTATTTATGATGGAAAATATGCACAAACTGGCCCAAGCTGAAGACTACATGGTCAACACACTGAAAACCTGCATCTGTCCTGTTTCAGAAATCCACCCCACAAAGTCATTCCAAATACTTCTCCATTTCCCTTCTGTAACTGGAGGGATGTGGGCAGAAGCTTTGGATTAAAACAAAAACATGGCTCGACTCCAAAAATGTGCCCAGCGTAAAGCCAGAGAGATATAGCCAGATGTTGACTCTGGGGGCAGGGTGAGGGGGCTGGTGTATGGGTGTTGTGTGCATGTTAGGGGGTAGTCCTGTCTGACCACATCCCTCTGTGTGTTTTAATACATCCAATCAAGGACGGGGTAATACATGTGTAATCCAAAAATTGTACAATAATATTTAATATGCAGAACGCACTAAACTGTCAACACATGCTCACCCAGGGTTGAACCCAAACAGTCAGTGTACAGAGATCAAAAAACAGAAAGATTTACTGGATTTTTTACATGGTATTTGAATGCAACGTGTGCATGTGTAGTGGACAAAACCAGAAATACCCTTATGATATTTTATTTTGAGTGTTTAATTCTCCATTCCTAACAAACTATATGCAATATCACGATTTTTGACTTGGAACTTGGAAGTCATTTTGAATATCTGGCTGAACAGCAGTCAACAAGAGTAAGAGAGAAAAATAAGATATACTTGAACCATAAACATAAATGCACGATGGCTCAAAAACTGCAAATATAAATTGTGGTGTGGCCCTGCGTGTGACTGAAAACAGTTTGTAGAAGCTGTAAAAACTGCAAGATACTTAAATATCTATAACATTTGTGTACATGTGCCGTTTTCACAGAGGTGCAGTGAAAAATGAGCTCACAGTGACTAAAAATATGACAGGGGTGTAAAATGCCCTGGAACTGCTTAGTGTGAAGAGGGTTAGACTTACAAACTTATTTATATGAGTCACTTAACCCAGTTAGCAGCAGGTAGATCCAGGGGGTTTTACTTCTCATCATGGAAATTGCAAATCATGACATTCGGTGCAAGCTTTGATGCTGAGTATGTGAGGAAGCTGTTGTGGGAGTAAGGGGTGGAGACTGCTCTTCTGCTTCTTCACCTCGCTGCTTTCTCATTGGCGAAAGGATAACCTCTATGATTGGTCAGAAGGCAGTGGTGTTTCCCCTTTTTTCCCCAGCTGTGTAGCTAAAAATAGAAGCCATCGTCAGATTTAGCCTAATTGAGTAGGAAAGAGGAAGGAAAATAGGAGTATTTCTTGGAACAGTTTGTAACCACAGCCTCATCTATTTGGACCAAAGAGGGCTTATGATCAAACTCAACACAATATCATTAGCAGTACAAGTTAAACACCAAAACACTGCGTGGGAGGAACTGAACAGAATATTGCGGTACAGCCTGAACACACAGTCCTAACACTGTGCTGATTAATCAGAATACCTAAAAAGAAACAGATATAACTGAAAACGTTCAAATTTGACTCAGAGAAAGTGGCTGGTTTAACAGCTCACACCTGCTGACTCAGCTCCTATGCTCTATTTGTTAACAATGTCCTTCCACTGAACGCTGTTGCAGGATAAGGGCACAACAACGAGGCGCCAAGATAAGAAGAGCAAAGGGTCAGTAAAGCACGATGAGATCTGAGTGATGGGTGAGCCTTAAAGCGCTGTCATCCAATCCCTCTGAGCCTTAACACCTGTCCACTGAACATCTGTGTAGGGATGGAATCAAAACAATGGTCACCCATGATTTTACACACCCACTACTATCTGATAGCAACACTGTAGGGATGCATGAATATATCCATCAAATTACATTAAAGTTCTCACAAGGCATTATTAAGCTGTTTTGGAGCATGTTTCACTTCTGCTTTAACTTTAACTTATGAGGAAATTAAACGGTTATGCTGCTGCATATGTCATAATTTAACCTTAGATACGGAAATTGAAGTTATATTACACCATATAATATGCTAATCCAACCTCACAATTCAGAATTCAGATCATTTTACTGTCAGGCTTTTACTACTTTAAACTGCTATAAGAACTGTTCCCAACAGCAGTCATGTTTTTTTTTCAACCTTTGCCACTTGTTGCTGGTGTCCGTATTGTGTCTGTAATTTGCCAGATGTTACAAATAAGAAGAGCATAATGTGACTGGCCTGCTGACAATATGGTGCAACAAAAGGGCTTTACGGCTAGAAATGGTGGAAATGACATGCAAATCTATGACAGGTAAATCAGCCATCTTCAAACACAACTCATGTACTTAAATGTAAAACAATGGACTTCTAGCCACTGCCACCATCTGACTGTTTAACCAGAACGAATATACCCCTCCGGTAAAAGGATCATGTGTTAATTACTGCTAACAGCACACGCTCAGTGTGTAGATCAGGCTTGCGTGCCAGTCAAGGCTTCCCTTAGTCAGGTGTGTTTGACCAATCTCTCTGCTCATCCCATCAGCCTGTCAATTACTTCCCTCTCCTCTGATACAGTTGTTAGCTAAGCCAAAGCCAAGCTAGGCTATTAGGAACTAGGACCAGGTGCCTCAGAGAGAGAGGGGAGGTGACACGTCCCAGCACGTGTGCGTGCTCTAGCTGGGCTCACCAGACCAAAGATCAAGTCCCTTAAGCTGCTTTTGTGAGCCAAGAAAAGCTTACAAGTCGTCACGTTGGTCAGAACAAATGGTCCCAGTTTTAGACCCTGCAGCAGAGCCTGAGAATAGGTTGCACTCACTAGGCAGACAACAGGAAGACTGGTGAAGCAGTTCTGCTTTCTTTATGGAGCATCAGCACAGCCAGAAAATGTAACCCAGGCTTATTCATGTTTGACTGCTCATCCAACCCCAAGGCTGGAACAACAGTACAGACTTTATAGCCCACTGGTTAGTAAGAATGGAAACACATGAAGCCCTTCAATTCCAACAAAGACATGTGCCATATAAAAAAAATGTAGCACTCTTCTAGTGGTTTTGAACAACTGGGACAGAAATACAAATCTTCAGAAATGAAAAAAGCATTTATATGCCTCGCAGCAAGCAAATGGAACATACTCACAAACTAAAAAACACCCACACCAATCCAAAGTTCATCGCAAATGAGGTGAAACCGCCAAGCCACAACAAATGACAACAAATGACCTCACCAATGCTCCTTACATGCCACCCAAGGACAACTGCAATAGCCAAAGAGTTAGCATTTTTAATATTCCACAGACACACACCGTTTGCCCAGCTCTCCTCATAAAGAAGCAAGGATAAAAACTGATACTGCTTCATCGGCACTGGGGAAAAATAATTTGCTGCGTGTATTATAAGCCTGGCCTAGATTAAGAATATTAAAATGATTACGTTGCTGTAGAGGAGAAACCTAAACGAGGCAAATAAAAGCCTGGTGATATAAACAACTGAAAAAAAAACAGTTGGTTGAACACCTACAGATTAAAGCCATGGAAAACCTTTAGTTATTCAGAGTAACCAACAGCACACCTGAACTGTGGAATTTATTATGAAAAAAAGAGACTAATACGAAGAGGGCTCTGAGATCAAAGCAGTGGAATGACAACGTACGGGCAAACAAGTCTTTTACTGTTAAATCCTACCAAGGTAGTGTAATTTAGTGGTGACATGCGGAAGACTGTTAAGAGGTACATGATCAAAGCAGCAGAGCCACCACTTTATCTGGTCCCGCCACAGAGGGCGAAGATCTGGAATGTGGCTTTTCTTTCTGTGCCTTGCTTATCAGCATCCTGAAGTCTCTGCTGTCATAATGAGTCTGCATGTCAGAGGTTATCAAGACCTGTGGTAGTCATGCAAGGCATATTGTCTCTGTGGCTGGAGATACACAGGGATGATAAGTGTTGGAAAATATCACCAGTCAAGCTGGACCATAAAGGAGCAGCTTTTAATTTACAAGGCTGGGACGTCTGCGGAGATGAAACGAACACTGCGCTGCCGCTGTTGTAGAATCATGGTATAAGCCTGACACACTTGGGTGAACAACGATGCCTGATATATAAGTGTAACTTACAGTAGGCTTGTGCTTAAAGGGAATTGGATTAGCTGCTGGCAAAAAAAGAAGGATTATAAATGATTCTGACTTTAAATGTGCTTTTAAAAAGATGGATTACCATTTCAATTTTTACCCACTTTCTTTGCTAAAGGAAATTCATATTAGCCTTGTACTTGTCAAATGCTGAACACCAACAACACCAAGCTCAACTGTGCTGAGCTGCAAACAAATACGAGTGAAGAAAAACAGGGTATCAGTATCTGGATTTGGTACAGTGGTGTGGTACAGGACAGCCTGTTCTCAGCCTGCTCTGCTCTCAGTGAGCCAGGAAAAAGAGGAGGGAGAGGATGTAAGAACATGACAGGGATGAAATAGCTGTCAAATTAGTGGGTATGTCAATTTAGCAATATTTTTTGGCTAAATCAACTTAAATAACATGTTACATCATTTGCCTTCCATCAGCAGCCTGGATTTCAGGGTATTCCACCAATGAGAACAAAGTTAATGCTGATCCCTTCTGTTCTGCCATCTACAGGCTTTACACTAAAAGCCTCTGATTCACAGAGATGGCTATAGGCCATAAATGGCCAGAGGAACAGGCCATACTACAAGGATCAGTACCAAGATTGTGGAACGAGTGACGACATCATCCTTCACACTTTGTTGTAGGAACAAACAGATGAGCTGGCAGCGTTTTTTGAAATGTATTTTTGTGGGTGTAACACTGATAAAAATGCAACCCCGCATGGGTGCTGCAATCTGCCGAGGCCAGTCAGCCGACCGGCTGGTCTTGTGTGGCTTCGCAGATGAGCACCAAGATGACACATCAACTCTTGTCTATATTTAACACACTGGACGGCTCTCCTTCCAATGTTCCCATCCTTTCAGAAGACTCTGCCAGAGAGTATGGTGAGAAAAACAGGCTGAGGTGATATGTAATTACACTGAATGGATCCAGCCTCCCACATCCTTTCATTGTACCCACACGTTCAGAGATAATGAAATGGAAGGAGAGTCTATTTATCATAAATGCTGAAAGTCTAGCCAGTCTTATTTATGGTGTCAAAGGAAGCCCTTTAGATTGACTGTTGAAGCTCGCTAAGTCACAGAGCATAAACGCCACCACGATGTGGGTGGTGAACTCAATCTGATAAGGGCTTCTAAGAAACCAGCTTCAGAAGATGGTGTGGTAAGCCATCATAAACCAATGTCACACCAAAAACCCCACTTCTTTTAATGTGGATATGATCTTGAATGCAGACAACTATGACTCAGTACAGAAAGCCACTGAAATGACATGTTGTTTAGCTATAGGGATGACTCCGTAACCAATGATTTTTTTTAAACTTATGTTCCAACACTGCCGGCTGCTTGCAGATTTAGGTCAACAATCTTCAAACTTTAGGACAAATATTGACAGCTGCTGATATTTACACAGACTACAATGGGGGAGATGCATACTGAGACATTCTGCAACATATGCTTCATTGAAAACGTGAAGGCCACCACCTGATGGCTAGGAGAAAAGAACCTTTGTTTGTGTTGCAATTGGCGGAACAAGAACCACTCAAAAAAGCCCAAGGATGTGCATAAATTCAGTAAGAAATGAACGTCCAGCACATGTGCTGTGCAGACTGGCCACATGTTGAGATGACACTCATGGATGGATCAGGCAATAACACGGACCAAATAACCACATGGATGGAAAAAGACAAGCATATAAAGGTGCAAACTGTGGACCTTTTAAAGTGCTTAGTTGAAGGAGGGCAAAAACCTTGTTGGACAAGATGAAAGTACAGCATGACTGACGTGTTGTCACATGTCAGGTTAGGGCATTCATGTGTGTGCTCCGTCAACATTTATTGACAACTTACCTATTCTTTTCCAGCTCATTATGCGTTGACCTGTAAGAAGAATGGAAAACAGAAGTTATAAAATAAAGAACAATTACAGACTTTTGCAAGCAAAGATACAAACATAGTGTTTTATTACTGCAAGAGGCTACGCGCATTTACAAGAGCAACTTGACAAACATGGGTTAAAGGTGCATGGTGACTTCGGCATGCCAATTTTTACTTATGGATTGATTAATTAATGTCAATGTCACATCTGGACAATGTACAGCTTCTTCCTCACCAAAGCATGCCACAACTAAGTGTGTGGCAAGTGCTTGTGCACACTGCTGAACAGTTCCGAGCATGTACACACACATACACACAAGCAGCCAGTGTTCAGTGCTCTGTTAATAATGTAAAGTGAATCAGCTAGTCCCTATGAGTGTCTTTGTATGGCAACACACTGATGGGATACAAGCCCTCCTCCTGATTCTTAAATGACCGAGTTCCTATCCACATACACACCACTCTGCCTCGTCTCTAGAGGGCCCAGGATTTTAGGGGGTTGATCAGACGACCTGGTTCTCTCTATAAGGTGCATTGTCATTACTGAAATGTGCCTTTGTTGTCCTTTTATTACTGATATCAGTTGACACAACAGCCATCTTGTTAATGTGGATGCAGAAAACAAGAGATAAGAATAGAACAGAGGAAATGCTGACTGTCCAAGACTGTAGCTCAGTCTGCAGAAATTTCCCCTATTTTTTTTTCAAGTTTAATTATTTACACCAATAAAAACACCATAAATCTACATTAGAATGCATTACTATTCTTGTAGTTGGACATGGAAGACTGGATGTTAAGCCAACTGCAGCAGTGTATTTGATTTAACATGTCAAGGTCTATAGCAGCTATAACAGCAAAATATAGAGCACACAAGTAAGCTGGCGCAGGCCATTTCTTAAAAACCTGTGAGGGCCTAAGTGCTCACACGCATGCTCTTGACAGGTTTCAACTTACATATTCTACAGCCCTAGAGTAGTCATGCATGACGGCTCTCAGCACCATGCCAACCAGCAACATATACTAGAATAAGTGACAAATCTAAACCAGTTTTATTTTTTTAGCTACAACAAAAAAAATTCAGCGCCTGAATCAGTCTTATTTTAAAGATGAATGTGTGAATATGTGTATTCAGTGCAGGCTTTTGTAAACCTAGAATTCTTTTCTAATCACAGTAGAGCTGCTGATTTCTATAGCCGTTTCTGAGTCAGAGCAATAGTTTTGCTAACAGGAGATGAATACTGCATAATTTCCATCATTAGCCATCACAGGGGTTGTGTTGCATCTGTGTTGCTTGGTAACCCACATCCCACTTTGATTGTTTCCTGACTCTCTATATTTTACTCACTGTGTGTGAATTATATGATGATTCTTTTCTTGGAAGACTGATTGTGACTGCATGTCAATGTACCAATTTTTTTTGCAAAATGTTCATCAGAAGATAACTGCATATGATGCCATGCCTCAGGTGGGCCCAAAATGCTCTCCTGATGAAACATAAAACTATATCTTAGTGTGCCCACACATTCAGAGAAATCACTCCAAATCACATTACTTTCACAAGGTCTTTTATCACCATAAACCCCACCTGAATCAGATATCTGCTGCTTGTCTGGAGGTTGGCAACAATGCTATACTGATTATAAACCAGCTCAAGGCACCACACAGCAGCATGCTTGCTTCTATACAAATGCATGCTTATGTGTGTGCAGGTATACGCACACACAGAGTGGGTCAATGAGATAAAGCAACCCTGCTATAAACAGCAGGCAAGAGAAAACAGAGTCAGATAAGCCCATCACTTTAAGCCTTAACACGCTACTGAGAAGGAAGCTATCACTGGAGCATGCTACTACCAGATAGAAAGAAAATATAGTGTGTTTAAGGGTATGGCAAACAGTGTAATTTAATTTTGAAAGATTCTCAGAGTCTCCATGGAGGGATGAACAAAAACAGAGGTCCTATGTGTGATAGTCTCATAAAGACACCATCATGAAATCTCTTTCTATCATTAAATATGCACACACAGAGGAAGACAGAGTTGTAGATTTCATACATCTCTAGATGGAGATTTCTTATCTTGGTTGGTAGACTGTAGATATGACTGTTAAAGATACAGGCATGTCCCCATCCCCGTCATCCCTGTAAACATGCAATATCCAAATTATACTAGATATTGTTGGGTTTTAAACTGTGAGTTTCCAGGGGGAGTGACATAAACCACCCTACTATACAAAGCTGTGAAATGGTGTTAGATCCAAAAAAATGTGTTAAATCACAGGGTAAGTCGTGAGCATGTCACTGCAGAGAGCAAGACTACCACTAAACATTGTGCCTGTGTTGTCTAATCTGTAGAGCTTCTCTGTGTTATTAGGCATTTTGATTTTGAGGAACAATTTATTTGCGCCTGCTGCCATTTTCTCTGCTGCATACGAAATAATTCCATTGCTGACTCTTGAAATTCCCCCATATTAAAAGCTGATTTAAGAGCTAACATGCTTTGTAGAAGCTTATTGCTTTCCTGGGATTTCATTTTTTTTTTT
>JAVQJX010179646.1:0-12859 GCA_036025115.1 Ambassis agassizii
CCACCCCCCCCCCCCCCCCCCCCCCCCCCCCCCCCCCCCCCGCCCCCGCCCCCCCCCCCCCCCGAGACAGTGGCCAACACTGACATCCAGCTGTGCCACAGTGAATCAAATTTTAAAGGCAATATGAACTAGAGCCAAATTGCCCGCAGCTTACAAGGGAAATAATGAAAAGTAGATTAAGACAGAATCAAGAAGAGTCAACACAGAGTGTAAGTGTATATATATCTATATATATATATATTTCTTCTTTTATTTTAATATTTAAACCCACTAAAAGTTGTAAATACAACTTTTGAATGAAAGGCACAGGAAAAATCAGACAATGCTGATAAAATACTCAAAAGAACAATTACAGTACAAAAGTGGACAGTTAGTTACGCATGAACAATTCCCTCCATGTTGACCGTCCTCCAGACTGAAGAAATACATCTAAACAAAGGAAAGGGGAGGAGGGGGAGGGGAGAGGAATCCATCAGCCAAACTTATCTTTATTGCTTTTCCTAACTGGAACATCAGCTCTCTGGGTCTCACAGAAGGCCATAGATGGAGTGGCTCATAATTACTTGATTAGCGATCCTTCTATTGACTTTGCTACAACATCTGATTCACAACATCAAAAACAAACATATGGAGCCAGAGTGTTTTTTTTCTTCTCCTGGTTATGTGAGTAGCATGTCTCATAATCCATTACCAAATGAGCCCATATTTTCCTTTAATTTGTTGGTCCACTGAGTGTAAAATCACCCTCTGAAGTGTTTAAATATACAATATATAACAGAAATATTTTTGGCTGCAAAATTAAAGGTTAAAAAATGGTTCTGGAGCAAGAAAGGCAATTTATGATTTCTTCATTCCCTTTTCTTTTACATGGTTGACTTGATGGAGCTTACTGTATTTAACATCAGAGGGAAAAGGAAATACAATAGGAATCACTTACACTACTATGCTCATTCTCTTTTTTTTTTAGCCAGGAGTTTTTGAACCTTGTAGAAAAGTAAACATTTGATTCTAAGGGGGGCTGACAAAGAAAAAGGTGTTATGTGAACCTTCATCTTAGATATCTCTTGGATTTAATACCTTGGAGAAGGAAACTCTCAGCAGCCCTGCCAGCTCGTATAAGACCGTATACACCGTATAGAACTTTAGGACAGCTCTACTGGGGGAACAACTGGAGGGAAATCTGCTGCCTTTGTACTGCTCCGAGTTCTTAATATTACAAATAGCCTCTTTGGTATAGGCACATCTGCATCCAGGGACCACACATGTCCAATTATGGCCTTCCTTTTCCTATGTGCAGCTTAGTATCTCGCTCTCTGGTTAAAAAAAAGAAGAAACACTCACCCCCCCCTGCCCAAAGAAAAAAAAAAGAAAAAAAAAGATGATTGCCACAATCCTGGAACCTAGACATCGAGTGATTGATTGGAGTAGCAGGAAATTATACTTATACAGCCATCAAGGGTTTTCTTTTTCTGTTGCATGAAAGCCAAAGCCCCAACCCCTGCTTGTTCTCTCTACTTGCTGTAGCTTGGCCTTCCCTGCTGCCTATCAGCAGGAGATTCATGCTACCTCCACCTTCACCGCAGCAATGCTACAGAGGGTGTGGGGGGGAAAAAAAAAGCCATGACACAGCAAAAACACACAACTTATTTCAACCCTACAAAAAAAACAACAAAAACAAACAAAAGCTTGTGAGGGTAAAAATAAAACAGGTGTGTTAAGATTCAACGTTCTAAAACACAACAGTTCTGATGCAGAGAACAAGAGGAAGGGCGACGTCAGAGCTGCTGCATGATGTTGTGGTGCTCTGGTTAGCGTTAGCATGGGTCCAGTGAAGGATGCATTTACCAGAGCCCTTTCATGATCTCCCACCTCCCACAGCCCACCCTGAAGGGGAGACATTACCTCTATCCCCTCTCTATCCTGGTTCTAACCAGAATTTGTAGTGCCACACTCCTCTTTCACACAGGAGCAAAGTCAGGTAAAAGCTAGAGCTTTAACAAATCTGCTTTGAAGTTTGATTCTTACACTCCCTGATGCAAGACCTAACACCTTCCTGCTCCAGTGCACAGAGGGGAATGAAATGACATCATGTACAAGAACCAGGATCTCAAGAGTCCGGAGATAAAGAGTACACAATCCAAACTCTCGGTGCGTCTGGGGAACGCAGACTCCATTCATTACCTGGCCGTGGCGGAGGAGGAGGCGGCAGCTAGCTGTGTGAGGTATTCTCGCAGTTCCTTGGCTGCCTGGAAGCGGCCGTATCGCTTTTTGGGTTTGGTGCACTCGTCCAACAGAGCCTCCAGCTGTCCATCTTTGGCTATGTGGGCGGGCGGGTCGTGGAGGAGGCCTCCAGTTGTGCCCCGCCATGTAGCGTAGCGCGACAGCAGGTTCTGACACACGGCGTAGTAGTTGTGGTCCACAGTGACCCTGGAACAAAGGGAGTCCTTGGAGAAAGACAGGCAGCCCTCCCTGTCACACTCCTCAAAGCGGCTTTCGTACCACACGTCGTAGCTTTCCGGCTTGTCTGAAAATACAGAGAAATATAGAAATAAGCAAAAGAGAGACAAAAGGCTATGAAATACATTAATTATGTAGTAACAGGCAATTCTCTTTTGGTGGACGCTTGTTTTTAAATACAGAAAACAATACACAGAATTAAACTTAGGTAGTTCCAGTCAACAGTTTTCTTTGCATCTGACTGACTTCTCTAATAGCACTCACCCTCACCACAATTTGACAAGACCAAGGTGCCATTTTTGACATCCTGTGGGCATCAACAGGAAATTCTTTTTCGCAGCACACACAGCCAAACAACTCATCTACAGTTTCATTTGACACAAATGAACCACTTTTCAGAGTTATTGAGCAAATAAAACTTTCTCCAGTTCATTTTACGTTGCTTTTTTTTCCCTCTTTGGAGGTTTGTGCTGGGAAAGAAGGGAGCCAAGAAAATAACCTGGAATGATGAGAGAGCTATTGGTTTGTGCATTAAAAAGCAGATCAATAACATTGTTGGCAAGGGGGCGGGGGGGGGGGGGGGGGCAGACCCAGAGGATGCAAACACATAAAAAGTGTATCAGCGTTGTAATGCACTTCTCCTCTGGCTCATCAGAACAACTCAATCAAAATTCCAACACTGCCCTGTTAGCAAGGGGCCTCTGTGGCCCCCCAAAAGAGGAGGGGCACATCAACCTCAATCAGTGTGGGTGATGAAGATGGATCTGTCTGCGTGAGCATGCACCACACACACACACACACATATAAAGATGTATACGCAAAAGCAGCAAGGTGAGGTGAAAGCAATTAATGTTTTAGCGCTGGCCATGCATCACACCTCAGCACTGATTGACAGATGGCATCAGGAGAGTGTCCTGTTCTTTTTCACTCACATTGATGAACACACACAGGCACGGAAAAAGTACAAGAAGTGAAGAACAGACTCGTGCTCAAGGACGAAGATGAGCACAGCAAAAAAAAAAAAAAAAAAAAAGTACTGCGAGACTCCACTACAGGTGAGTAAGTAGTATGAGGTCTATTTGCTTGCACCTCAATCCCTTCTGTTCCATGTGCAACAAAGCCAGAACATTACCAAAGCAAACGAAATCATTTCCAATTCAAATGAGTTGGGAGCAGCGGACGAGGCTGCCCAGCGTCGCTCGTCTCCTGCAGGTTTGGTACCTTCCATGTTAAGGAGCTCAGGTCGGACTTGTATACATTCTCCTCACTTCTCCGTCTTCACAAGGCTACGCTGAGAAGGGACACTGGGCCGAAATGCTTGTTAGCGTGGCCTTACTAGTGGCATTCAAGAGTACGAGCCAGTTTTAACAATGCACGCCTACGTTAGGGTGCATTATTGAATGTGAGAGAGCGACCGCCGGTGTGTCTCAAGTGCTGCATGCATGTGTGAGCCGTCTCGTCAGGGAGAGAGAGAAGAATGAGCGTGAGTGAAGTGTGTGTATACAGCATGTGTTTCCAAAAAAACAGCTTGGGTGAAACAATCCTCAGATGTTATAAACTCAGTGATGGGGAATGGCTCCTTTTGCACCACTGGACTGTGCAAATACAGCACACCAACCTGAACATGACATGCGTTTTATCTCACCGAAACCCATCGCATCAATACGGAAGCCGCTAACGAGAAGGTGGAACAGTCCATGGCTTTCTGCGCATTTGATTTGCAAATCAATTGGCCTCAGTTTCCACTGATGAGATTCGTATCACACACTTTAGCTCCCTTTCAATCTCAGGCTCTAATTGCAGAGATTGGATTCTCCGTTTGTGGAGCCTTGGGAAGTTACCATGCCCATTTCCTACTGCTGTCCAACACATGGCTTGACCTCGTAATACTCATTACCAGTCATCATCCCTCTTCTTCCTGTTGCACACCGGCACTTGGCACACAAACAGATCCAGGCACGCAAGCATGCAGGAAGCAAATAAACTTGAGGCTTAAACTCTGAATGGCCGGGGTAAGCAGCTTGAATCGTCAAGCTCTAACTGTGTTGGCCAGACAAAGAGAGTCTCAACCTGGATTGCGCTTCAGGACTTGCAAGTGGCTTCTGTGACAGGGTGGAAAATTGAAGCTTTTGGCAATAAGGTAAATATACACACTTTTAAGCGTCCAGAGGAAATGAAGCACAAATGAAAAGGGAAAACCAGCACAAGAGACAGATTTTGTAATTTGATGAAGCGTAACTCCATCTAAAGATAACATTCACGGCCCCATTCACACACAAAGACAATAGTTCACGTCCATCACGGGGCACAATGTTGGAACCTCAACACCTAGTGACACAACAGTTTATCACTTTAATAGGATTTTTCTGCAGGAGAGAGTCTGACTGGGTGGTCGTCACTCTCAGTGAAGTAGCCCCTAGAAAGGAGACCGAAGGGTTGGAAGCTGCCACACTGAGTATGTGATCTATTGCTCTCACTGTCCTTGTTATGTGGTTTATTCTGAGAGGCAAAAAAACTAGGGCAGCGGAGATGGCTCGTTATCCAAACGATCTTTTGCTTTGATGGGGACGTGCATGTTAGAGGAAGAAGGGGTGCTGGTGAAGTGTATTCTTAGAAGAAAAGAGGCTTCGAGCATGTGCAAATTTGCCCACGGCCATCTATCCCTTGAGGCCCTTCCTCAAACCTTCATCACTGCATCATAAGCTACCGTTTCCAGTTACAGTTCAGGCATCAACTGCAGTGTTTCCTACACAATCCAAACTGTGGTCAGCTCAAGAAGTTCTGCAATGAATGTTGTATGAGTAAGGAGAGTACAGCAGAACAACTGCTGCACTTTTAGTTAGCACTTTTTACAGGTTCACAGTAGCATAGCTGACACGTCCATAATTTGAGCAGGAAATGTTTGTAATTGTTAATTACAACTAATGAGAAACGTTTTTTTTTTGAGGTGGTAATGTTTTTACAGGTGTGATACACATACATGTTCATGAGCAATGAGACGCTGTCATAGCAACACGGGGGGATTGATGTCTATTAGTCATTACTCACAGACAGATAGACCCAGACACACATAAATCTGATGGACGCTGCCACTCACTCTGCTTGATCAGCCGTTTGTCTGCCACAAGAACGTTCTCAGCGTCTACAACGATGACCTTTCCATCACGTGGGCCAACTGCGAAGTTATCAAAGCTGACGTCGAGCAGGTAGAGGGCGAAATCAAAGTCATTGTTGGTGAGCTGCTCAGCAATGTCCATCAGCTGGCGCGCCAAGTCTACCCTCTTCTCCCACGGTGCATTGTAGAAGCTCCACAGCTCCTCACCCACGTAGTTGACAGCTACCATGCGCCCACATGCGCCCAGGTACTTGGCGAATGGCCAGCCTTCATCTGAGGGAAAGCTCTGTGAAGGAGAAAGAGATGAAAAAGAAACAATTAAAAAAGATAAAAAGAGCCAGGCTGTGTGATGTGGAGTTGGCTAAAAGAAAAGCAGAAATAACCCATTCAAAAGCAAATGCTAACACATGAATCATGAAAATCTTCACAATGTCAGAAAATATTTGTCAAACCTGGAAAAAAAAAAGAAAACGTTTCTTAACACAGAGATGAACAGGGGGGGGAAAAAAACAACACAAAGCGGCTGTGTGCAGCCTTAGGTAACTTTTGAAAACACAATTCTAAGCACAATAGTTGAAAATCCGCCAAAGGATCACGTGAAACTGAGCCAGCGCAGGGTATAACGGATTAAATTTAATAAAAGCAAAGAGCCAGTATGTGTTAAAGCCCTACAGCTATGAGCTGATGTACGCTGCTATACTCAGTGGTTCCAGAGAACTGATAGGAGGTGATTTGTGGTAGCAGCAGTTAGCAGGAAAGCCTTATGTGTTGTGATGCAGCAACGGGGCGATTTAAACTGCTGCGTGATGTTGGCTAACTGGGTTAATGCAATTTGGGCATGCTGACAAGAAATCGCTATGTATTACAGGTTAAAACTGATGAATAATAAAGTAATACCACAAGGAGGAAAAAAGCACCACTGCCTCAGCACAATACCCTAATCGTACTATCAGATTTATTCGTCTTTACTGGGAGGTCAGATAAGCACATTTGAAATCACTGAAAGTCAAATGGTAACATCTGTACAGGCAAGCACATACAAATGCATGCAAACTTACATGAAAGTTAAATGAGCTAGGTATGAAGCGGCTGCATTTGGCAAATGCTCCAGGCTGCTAAGGGACTGGATTCTGTATGTCTCATTATTGCTCCCATCTCTCTCCAAGAGCTCTGCTGTCTCACACCTTTCCCACTCCTATTTCTTCTCTCCAGGTCTATTTCATTGTCACTGCCTGTCACAATGGACAAATTAATGGAAAATAATAGAACAAACCCCCACCCCTCCTGTTTGTTTTTGCAGACACATAGATATTGCTGCTAAGCTCCCATCCTTTACAATAAAGCCCTCGCCATAGGCCCTCCATTTTTTATAATAAACACCTGGCCATATGCTAGCTTAATGATAGCCCACAATTCCTGTGTAACAAATCTCTCCTAGGCTGCCGCTTTTGGCAGGCAGCCGCGGTGCAGACACAGACAGAGAATCAGGAGCGCTCATGTTTCACAGCAGCAACGGCAGCCCTCCCTCTCTGAAACCCAATCGTATCAGAGATATGGCAGAGAACACGGCATGACACTGCACGTAAGGTGTGAACTACTATGACTGTTGCATCTCGCTTTACACTTAAGGTAATTCAATACTTTACCAGCTTTCAATTTCTGTTGAGAGGGTGGAGGGGTTAAATATGCATGGATGCCCTAACTCCTTTTAAATTTTAATGAAATACAAATTATTTAAAGACATACATTTTAACCCCTCTGCCGGCCATACAGCTGCTGCATCTCAAAGACAACAGCTGGACCTCTGCCACATGGAGACTGCAGCACTAAGATGGTGACAAAGAACACATTGCTCAGTGAACTTGTGACTTTGCAGGTTCACCAGCCTCCATATAGCTGAAACATTTTATCTCAAGAACTTCTTGCTGTGCTGTGCAAGTGAACGCCATTCTAAGAGTAAGAGTGTCATACAGAAGCCCTTGACTGGAACAACCTTGAGTAATCTAAAAGATGAACAAATCTTTATGCAGCAATGATTCACAGAAGAACAAATCTATATGGAGTAGCAAAAAAACTTTAGTCTATCACAGTCTGTTTTAGTGGTGTTAATCTGTACCTTAGGCGGAACTCTTGTTCCCATCAGTTTTAAGAAAGATTCACCAGCAAGAGGGGAGGACAATGATAAGTTGCATACGTGTTGGTCGAGCCCATTTCCCCAAGGTACCCAATCAATTGTGGACCAGACAAAAGTCTGTCCACAAAGCACTATTCACTTGCTTCCTATAGCCTTGTCTGTCTGTCTCTAACTTGGCAATGACTCATGCAAACATCTCCAAAAATACTACCCTTAATACTACTCCTTCGCATTTTCTGAAAGAGCAAACTTGACAGAAAGAGGAATGCAATGAAGTAAAAATGACAGAAAATGTTGAGTAGCAAAGACAGTGGGCTGACTGTGTTCCCAAACACAAGAATGGAGTGAATGGGGACAATCCCAGACTTTGAGCCAGTGGGCATCCCAAAATAAGAGATTTTAGGATTAAAGATTTAATAGGCTAAATATCTAAACTGGCTTTCTAATTTCTGGAGTTAGTATAGAACGATTAAGTTGAAGCTGGATCAGTTTGTGGTACATCCTTATTAGGCCTGCCTCCCTCTGACCCAATTCAAACCTCAGATCGCTTTATGTTACTGCACATTTAAGCGGCTCTTCGTCTTGTTGACAAAACTTGTCCAATGTTACGGCTAAACCTGCTTTGTAAAACACCAGCTTCCCACTCTCGCCCCAGCAGGACAGATGGATGGATGGATGTGAAGAAGGGGTAGTGATGATGGTGGGGGCACAGGGAGAGCAATAGAGGAGAGAGGAGAGAGAGAGAGAGAGGATATGATGGAGACAGCAAACAGAAGAGACAAACAGAGTGTCTTTCACTTCTCCGCTCCAGTAGACAGGAGGAATACACCAGCAAAGACCTGCCTGCTAAACACATCCCTCTCTCTTTGTTGTCAGGTTGCAGCTTTGAATAGGAGCAAAAGTAGAGCGACGGCAGATGGGGGGGGAAGGGGGGGGGATGGCTGATGGGAGGGAGGAGAAGGATGAATGCCCTAAGGCTACTTTCAGACACTGTCAACGGCTGTTATGAGAACGCCTTCATGTCTGTCTGGCCCTTGTCCATGATTCTTAACATAGACGTCGCTCATTCACAGCGCTGACAGGCTCATTGCACGGCATCAATTACCAGGGTCTTAACAACTCATACCTCAGTGCCATTTTTATGAGCTTCCTATATTTAAGTTTTATATGCAATATGTTTGAAAAGGTGTTCAGGCAAGCTCATGGAATTGGGAACCTGAGCTTTAGATTCAAACTTTGCCTATTGCAGAGGTTGATAAATACTCTACGTGTCCCACCAATCATTCTCCCTTAGCGCTCTTTAAACGGTTACTCTGCAGAAGTCATTAACGTTCGCAATGAGGCGTTGAGGGAGGGGGGATAAATTGGAAAGCCTGGCCTAAAATTACTGTACATGCACTGCGCTATCTCTAAGCAGACCTGGGAGGTACTTGGTGTGTGTGCGTGCGTGTGTGTGTGTGTGTGGACTGAACAGGTTTTTGCCAGTCATCTCCATATGATGTTATGCTATTGAAAAATGCTGACAGTGCAAAACTGCCAATGACACATCCCAGTAACTTTTACTGCTTTAAAAGTCTTATCACTTCATGTTCTTGTCAGTGGATAAAAAAAAACCTTTCATCTCCTGCCTAGCAAAAACCTATAAGACATGGTGCCAAATGCTGTTTTTCTTCCTCCCCTTGCACAAAATCTTCTGCTAAAATATTTCGCAGTGTTACAGATATAATGAGCCTGGCTCAGGAGACAATGAGACCCAGCTTGGAAAACAGACCAAAACAGAATCTTCTCATTATAGACGACCTCACTGAGACTCCTAGGCCTGAGTCTGACTAATCTAATCTTTAAGGTTGTGCACTACAGTAGCATCGAGCGGAAGGGAAGGGTGTTCGTGCTCTCCCCTCCCCTTGCTATGATACAACAGACACACTGGCGTCCTCTTGGGGGGGAGATTGGAGTGGGCTGAAATGAAACAGGGCCACAGACAAATGGGCAGCCTCTGGAGAAGAGGATGAAACGAATGGAGCGAGAGGCACAGGAACATACACCTGCGTCCTGACATCTGCTGACAAAGGCATGCCCTTCTACTGGGCCACTTGGGGGAGGGCGTGGGTGTGTGTGTATAAAGGTTCGAAAGAGCCTCCTTGTTTATGTGAGTGTGAGTGTGTGTGTCTATGCGAAACTGTATCCAAGTGCATGTGAAAGAGAACACGCAACGTGACCAGGGCTGATAACAACCTCTATTCAGGGCCCGAGTAAACATTAGTGGCTCCCAAGATATTGCCTTGGCTGGCTTGCAAAGAATACTGGTCCATCAAGCCACACATACCGTGCACACACTCATACAAATATGGTGGATACAGAGCTATGCTTAAAGGTTTCAAAGGAACCAGTTGCCTTCATCCTGCAACCGCAACTACTTACAGCAAAAAGGAAATTAGTAGTTTGCCACACAAATGCTTCGTGCTGCTTGTTAAAGCCCTGAGCAGGGTGTGGTGTAAATTCTCAACATTTTCTGTCCTCAAAAAAAACCCTGGAGCATAGCAAACAAGCTGAGACAGGACTCGTCATGAGCCCTGGGATCAAACGGTAAATTTGAGGAAGCGTGGCAAACAGACGCATTCTGTCAGACAAAACAACAGCAAGTGAAAAAAAAAACACTTTTCAACCCTGATGTTGTAAAATGAACATTATTCAGCCCCGTTTATTAAAAAAAAAAAAAAGGCTTAGCGTTAAGAAGGAGTCACATCTGCTTTGCAAGGCTGGAAGGCTACTGGGGCTGCCAAACTGGGCTTGAAAAACCATGCTGCTTTTCTGTGCAGCTCTCCTGTTGACCTTGTGTGTCTGGAGGATGTGTGGTGAGCCCTGTTTGGCATTTTGCTGGCCATTTAAGTTTAAAATCCAGTCCGTTAGTCCGCAGTGAGAGCTCAGACCCCACAGGGGAGCCAGGGTTAACTCCTCATCTTGGCACACATGGCGCTGCTGCTTTCTTCTCTATCTCGCTTGTCTCCTGCTGTTTCTTCTGCTAACCCTGCTATTTCCCCCCTCTCTCTTTGTTCCTCCCCCAAATCCAGCAATACAGGGCAATGACGCTGTCTGTTCCAGACATGAAGCCAGGAACTGCCGAGTCCAAATACCGAGCCAAGGAGTGTATGTGTGCCTCTCCGTAAAGGAAAATGAACAGTGGTGTGTGTCTGAATTTAGAACTGGTGCTTTCTTTATCCAGCCATGTGGTTCGAAGACTGTAAAGTGACAGTGTTTATTACTGGCAGTGGACTTGGGAAGCAGAAGTTTTGTTGAATGAACACTGAAAGGAATTCTTGGTGAGGGTTTGTGTGCATGTGTATGAGAAAAAAAAACACTCAACTCAATTGAGAAATCAGAGGAAAAGTGTATGCATATGATTCAGTAAGCTCTGTCGAGGATTGATAGAAATGGGTTAGCTGGGTCTTTGAGTTCTGCTGGCCCCTGCTTTATAGAGAGCGAACAAGAGCAGGATGAGGAATGAGAGCCAGGACAGTGCAGCCTGGGGTTGCTCGTACACACTCCGTTGCTAGCTGATAGCTGCACCCCTTTGCCGACCTGAACCTGAGCCATGGCACACACAGCCACCTCATAAATCCCCTCTGCTGGAAGATGAGGAATGTATTAAGTCATAGGCAGCGGTGTTGACTCAGTCTAGGTGGCAATGCCGCCCACACAGCTGAGGAGGAACTGAAGTGAAACTTGGCCTCAGACCCGAGGGCTGTGGGTTTGAGGCCTACATTAAGGGGTAGTACATTTAAGAGCAGGCACCAATTATCACAGGGGCAGGCGGCTGGCATGGTGAGAAGAGGGGGACTACTGTGACCTTGCACTCTAACCTCTCTGCAGAACGAAGCATGCACAATTTCCCCCGACAAGGAGCAATTACATGTGCTAGAAAAGACTTCAAGGATAATAAGAGTTGCCAGCCTACAACCAGTTCCCCTGTACATCTAGTGAGAAGCTTGATTAAATAAATTCACGCTAGCACAAGAAGAAATACAAATCCTAAAATTGTTCAGATCCTGCATACCAGATCTCTGACAAGAACCAAGTGCATGACGCTTTTATGCAGTGGGCAGTTTTATTACTGCAGGAAAGCTGACAAGCAAAAAGACATATTCTTGCTCTGACATTAGTCCCGACGCTCTCCGGGGGACAAAACTGCTTGTTACCAATCCATATTGGCCATCTTAAGAGGCCATGGTAGAGCTGTGAATGACCTTCTTGCTTTGCAGAAGTGTGTATTTGAGACATGGGTGTAAGGTAGGTTGGGGTGTAACAGTAGGAAGCCTGGGGGGGGGAAAATCTATAAAAGGAGCTGGTGGGTGGGAAGGGAGGGGGGTTAGCCACAGGCATTTACCTAACCAAACACAGCTGTCAGGCATGTGTGTGGGGGTGGGGGTGTGTGCATGTGTGTTTGGAGGAGGGGAGAAAGAGAGAAAGGATTATGGTAACACAAGGAGTCTGGCTCATTCAAATGGGGTGGGGAGGGGGTGTAGGACACCATTGGGCTCTGGATTGTACAACACATACACTCGTATAAACCAACTGCTCTCCTCCTTCTCTTCTCCCCTTTCCACCAGGGCCTCCATCCAGTGAGGGCAGCCAAAAGAGGGGAGTCGGGCCCAGATAACTCCCTGTCTTATCCTAACAGGATTCAGTCTGTACACAAAGGCCTATAAGAATAATGAAAGGGGGTTTGGGAGCACTTGGAGCAGGGTTAAGCAGCGTACACAACCTCCTCTCTTATGTGTTAAGAGCGTCACAATCCCCCGAGACCCAAAAACAAAGGTACTAATCACAGACTAGCAACTTAAACACTATTTACTGGTGGACCTCAGCCACTGAGCCGGCCTTTGAGACAGAAGGCTCCCTCTTAAGCTGGGATAGCATGGAGTGTGATTAAATGAAAATAAATAAATAAATCTAAAAACAAAACAAATTTTGATCCTCTTTGTGAAAGAGGCATAACCCAGAAAAACCCCAGTTTTTCCTGCACTGCACAGAATAAATCAAGAATCAAGAATCAAGAATCAAGAATCTTTATTGTCATTATGCATGGCACAATGAAATTCTGTTTCAGTAGTTCCCGGCTTAAATGCACACAGTAATACACAAGAGTAAGAAAG
>JAVQJX010179672.1:0-19375 GCA_036025115.1 Ambassis agassizii
TATATATATATGATCTCCTGGAGGTTCTAAGAGTTGGCACTGCTGTTCTTTCACATTAAATCCTTCACTAAGAGTTTTGGAAGGAAACCTAAAAACATCTGGGAGAAAGCTGCTGTGTACCAGATGTGTTTGAATATAGACATTACAGCGCTCAGTCAGAGAGATTGTGTGTTTTGAGTATAACACCGGCTGAGGCGCACACACACACATCCTCACAGTCACATACTATATGAGACAGTCTCACAATGTTTGCAGCTGAGAGGCTTCACAGAGCTGCAGTAGCCTCCAGCATCAGCAGCTCATCTGATTGAGTTGTTAATAATTCAGAAAGCCTGCGCTCTCTCCCTCTGCATTGTTCTCCCTTTGCCCAAGCATCATCTGCCATATGTGACACTATATGCTTCATATACTTGCACAGCTTCCTTGTCAGTAAAATACAGTTGATAAAAATCCTTCAATGAAAGGTTGACAGCAAAGCTTCTGCCATGGGAAGAGACACGAGCTCAGATGTGATGCTTTGTGCTGCAGCCCTCTCGCTCTTAATCTGTCCCGTAAACACTGCGTTGTGTAAGAGAGCAAGTGTTGTGCAGTAATCCACTGTGTGTGTGTGTGTTTCTGCTGAGAGATCGAGGGGTCGTTGGGGTCAAACTGCTCCACATCATTGTTACAGCACAGCTCAACACAGTGTGTGGATGCTGCTTAGTGTAAAATCTTGCTGTGCACATAAAAGCAGACACACATTATTATATGTGTTCAGTCCATAGAGTGCATCAGTACATCGCTTACACTCAGGAGTGCCTTACTATATTTATCTTAAAAGACTTCCCTGAGGCTCAGACCTCCAGAGTGATGCTCTTTTTCACCCCAGCACACACACACACACACACACACACACACACACAGAGTGATTCAAACTGGATACAACTGGACGAATGAACAAAAGTCTTTCTTCTAACTAATTTTAATCCAACTATTTGTCTACTGTGGTTGATTTTTTTTTTTTTTTTTTAGCTCTAAGCTGCTGTGTGGATGCAGTCACTGACATACTTGCTGTAATGAGGATGTTTGGTTGTAGTCATCCATTCAGTGTCTTATCTCTCTGCTGTAATGAGTGTATCTCTGGATCACTGAGCCTTGGGGCTCTCCGCCTGGCCCACTCATAATGAGGCCATCATGACTACATCTGTGTGTGACTGAGAGAGAGGAACAGGAGGAGAGCGAGCAGGAGATAGTGCTTCTCTGTCTCTCACTGTTGCTATGGCAGGAAGCAGCAGTGTGGTGACAGGATGAAGCCCTGCTTTTGTGTTCTCTGAACTAAAGTTGTCAACTTTATTTTATACTCACAATTCTGAACATAAATTTAAAATATCTTTTAAAATACACACAAGAATGATCAGCCAGTAGTCAGGCAATAAAAATAGAACTGCAGCAGAACCTTCTCTCTGTTTGAACATATAAATAGTAAAAGAAAAAAAGGGTGTTTGCTGTGATCTGTCAAGTCAGATACAGATGAATGTGTGCACTGCCTCGGTGTTTATCCCTCCAGCGAGGCTTTGTGCAGATGCAGAATAGAAGCACACATTGGACGAATAAACACACTATCAGCATCCACAAACCTTCTAATTGACTCATACATGCTGATGTTTGCAGACAGGACTACAGGCTGTAGTGTAGTTTCCACTCTGGTTATTGACACGGTGAAGGAAATTCAGTGTGTTTTTGTGTTTGTTTGCAGATATAATTTTTTTTTTTTACTACATCCTCTGTATTTTCATTGTATTTCCAGGTGGAGAACACCAGTCGTCCTGATCTGGCCCTGTTCCTCATCAAGTACCTGATGATGCTGATTGTAGGTATCCCCTCAGTGTTCTGGGTGGGCAGCAAGAAGACCTGCTTCGAGTGGGCCAGCTTCTTCCACGGCAAGAGACGCAAAGAGTACGTACCTTCCACACACTGTCACACTGAACATCAACAGGCTGTTTGCCAAGCTCAGCTTTAGAGGATTAAGCCTTAAACATATGATGATATGAATGATATGATATGAATATTTTAGTAGCAAACAATCTTTGAAGCACATTTAAAAGGGCTCTTACGTAAGTTTGCATGCAAAGCTTTTCATCTCTGTGGGGTAGCTGCTGCTGTCCTCTGTGTGTGTTGAGGTCCGAGCTCGTAGTGTAGAAATCGGCAAACTAGCAATTTCTTTTGAGCTGGAAGGAAACAAAATGTGCCCATGTTTCTCCAACTTAAAGCAGCTAACAAACGGCGAGACTGAATGTAATAATCATGCACGTATAGTGGATATAGTTCTCCTGCTATGAAACGTCTCTGAGCTTGTCATCAGTGCTGATTCTTGTGAAGACGTCCTCGGCTGTGAGGCTTTGTGCGGCTTGTTGGTGAACACAGGCCCTTCTCTGCACTCACTCCCTTCCCCTCCAAAAATCAGAGCATTAACCCCCTCTCCCACCGCCTGCTCCACACACTCCTCCATCCTTTTCTATCACACCCAACAACCCGCCACCTTCCCCCTCTCCCTCCCAACACTCCTTCGTCTCTCCTTGCCCACACTCCCCCTCCCTCCCTCCTCCTCCTCCTCCTCCTCCCTCCCCTGCTGCAGTGGGATGGTCCATGACAGCCGTCAGGTGCTACAGGAGCCAGACTTCACTCAGCTGCTATTCAGGGACCCCAACACGCCCGTCGTGAGGAAGTCACGGGGAACGTCCACCCAGGGAACGTCCACCCACGCCTCCTCAACCAACCTGGCCATGCTGGAGGAGCCTCCCAGCGCCAGCACCAGCCGGGCCGGCTCAGTACGCAGCGGGCGCTCCAAGATGAGCAGTTACCATGGCAGCCTGCACCGCTCCCGAGACGGCAGGTGGGTTTTCCGCTTCACACTTCCTACATTCTCGTAAAACGGCCAACACTGAAGTAAATTTCTGTTGTTCTCCGTCACAGGTACACGGCCTCTAGCTTCAGGGCTGCAGAGGACCGGCTGCCCTATGGAAGCATGCCTCGCCTCAACGACCAGTCACAGTCCAGACACTGCAGCACCAACCGCTTGGACAGCCTGTCGCGACACGGCTCCACCCAGCTACTTGAGAGCCAGTCGCGGCACGGCAGCATCAGGGACCTGAACAGCGCCACTCAGGCGGTTCTTGGCATGCCTGGAAACGGGATTCACAGAGTGTTGGAGGAGGACGGAGGCACAGCGTGAACTGCACCTGGATGATGTGACTGAAAAGGTGGAAGAGAGACAGACAGAGAAGAAGAGCCGAGTTTTCTGATGGCAGCTCGAGGAGGGCTACAGTCAGCCAAACGAAGGGCACCAAGTTTGGATCTTTGCCTTAATGTACTCTCAGCTTTACCTAATGTAGCTGATCCCAAAAAAAGACCTTAGCCCAGTTTACTACGTTGGATGTTGTGGTGCTGATGGTGTCATATGGATAACTAAGAGGAGACAAGGCTTCACTGTTGGACCTACACTTCTGAGCCAGAACAAAATTTGACAAACACTCACAGACTACACTAGATTGTTGTTTTGTACTTTTGTTTAAAAGACTCTGAACAGGATTTGAATGACGGTCACGAAGGCGACGCAGGGTACCGACATTTTATCATTTCACAGGTCTGACGTTCCCGTTTTGTCATCATCGGTCTGAAACAAGAACATGTTTAGTCAAATTTGAAAGACTCGTAAACTTCACAAAGCCTGGTCTCGGAGCTGTTTTAATATTGAGGTACTTTATTGCACCTGTGTCTGTAATAAGAGGAAAATGTCTGCATCTGTCTTTTGCCACTTCAAATGCAAAGGGCTGACATAAAGGGGGAAAAACAGAATCCAGGCTTTATGACTGTTCAGACAGAATGCAAAGATATTCCCAGGGAAGTGACGCAAAGATGCAGCATGCATTTTAAGTGATACATGTATGAATTTATGTATGAGATTCAGAAATAGCCGGAGACGAGAGGACTGCTCCGCTTTCTGTCTGAAAACCTCAGAACAGATGATCATGCGCCCTTCAATTAGACTGCAATGGAAAGTAGTGTGTCAAATGTGTCCTTACTTGTAAGCGTTAGAGCAACATTTCCATTAGTGGCAAATCTTGTTCATAGTTGTACAAATTGAGCTTCTGTTGTTCATTTGTAATAAAGTTTTTTTTTTTTTTAAAAGAACCGATGAATTGAAATGAATAGACAGTAACACACAAGTGTGTGTATTTGTAACAGCCCTCCGCTTTATTGAAATACATCGGAGTCAGGTTAATATAATGAGTTCTCCACATAAGTGTGGCAGCCAGTTCCATACAATATTTTTTGTTTTGACCTTACACCTTAAATATTTTTTGTGCAAAAAAGAATCTACATCACCTGTAGTGGGTTATCCTCAGTAAAACGCCCAAACCGTTCAAAAAGGAGCAAGTAAAACAACAAACCGAAAACAAAAATGATTACATCTATAACATGCAAAACTGTACAAATTATTACAAAGCAATCCTAGAAAAAAAAAGTGTGTAATATGATATGAAAGAGCAAAATAATATAGAAGGTACTGTAGATAAGACCTCACTGAAATGCAAAGGCGTTTGAATATATATATATTTTTGTAGATTTTATTCCACTTAAATGTGGCACCTCAGCCATGAAACCACCTGTCACCCTTCAACCCCTGAAACATTTCATCCTCTTCCCGCTGCCTCCATCTGGGCTGCATCCCTCACTCACTCCTGCCATCCATCCAGTCAAACAGGCCTCAAACATGCTCATCTAAAATCAAGAGAATTCATTGGTTCTGACATTTCCTGAGTTTCCCTTCTGCTCTTCTTAAATCTGAAATCAGTTTTTCTGTACAATATTGGCCAATATTAAAACACCTGGCTAAGACCGTTTCCTCTCCCTCCCTCCCCATGAACCCCTCTGCTAATACATTCTACAGATAATCTCCAGCAGGATAGAAGGAGAGTTTTCTACGATGTGGTCATTTGGAATAAAAATCAGCTGCGAGCCCGCACTCTTCATATAAAATGGCATACAAAAAGAAAAACACTTGGAATGGGCTGTTTAGAGCTACTCTGTGTGTTTCAAAAGGGGAATCGGCAGGAATGATCACCAAGTACTTTTGTTTCCCTTTCTGACAAAGACGAGTGGAATATAACGCAGCAGGTCCCTGGAAACTGTCTGCAGCATCTTAAACAACACAACAGCCTCATCAGGTAAATATGTCTGTTCTCTACAGATTGAAGGAGATGAACAGAGGTAACAGGTTTTTGGCTGTGAATGCCCTGCTCTGCAGCCAGAAGCCGGCCACGCCATAAAAATGCCTTTCCACTCTGCCAGAGAAAAAAGAAAGAAGAGAAAACGCCTGGAGACGAATTCAGAGCCGCAGACCCGCTTACTTTACACACAACAACTGGCAGCACTGAGGTCATCTCGTCCAGACAAACAGAAACCCAAGTGTCGACTTTCTCGCAGCTTTAAAGTGTTTACATTCTTACTTTAGTGTTTTTTTTTTTAATTCAAGAGCTCTTGCAAATGTAGCTGTTAAAGAACACATCATCAAAACATTCTTCAGAATAAGCAAAGGCTGTGAGAAAGACAAAAACAAATGTCACAAAGTCTCCCTCTTTTGTCCATTTTTGGTTAAATCGAGCTTATCTCTCCCAGTGGAAGGACTGACCGCGTCCATCCAGCCAAATTTGAAAAAACACACAAAAAATCAGAGCCACTTCACCTCCGACAGTCAGAGGAGGAGGAGGAGCAGGATGAAGGCATCTGCTGCATAAAAACACCACCTTACTGTGAGTGTGTGTGTGGTGGATACATGTGTGTCACAGGAGCTTAGCGATAAATGCACGTGTTCACTCTACAGTACGGCCAGTAGTGTCGATCCATACGTGAGTGTATTCACTCAAACCAGGTGGGGAAAAAAAAACACACACACACACAAAACACGTGTCATACAAACAATATAAAAATCAACAAATCTAAAATTAATCAGTAAAAAAAAAGTGGTTAAAAATGGCTTTTTATGTGTGAATACAACCCCAAATCACTCAAAACAAAAATACAAGTAAAAGAGGATTTTTTTTCTTTCCCGTGTAGTTCTCTATAGTATTTTCCTTATCATATATTACTCTCTACTTTGAACCTATGTACATTATTGTGATGGGAGTTGGTCAGTTTTGCTCGTACAGCAAAGTGGAACGTCTACGCTACAATGGAGGTGACACGTCCCTGGCTGCCCCGGATGACGTCACTTGCACTGAACTGATGAGGAGGAGAGTAGCACAAAAGATCCGCTGCTTTTTGCCGATGGTCAAAATAAAAAGTATTATAAAGTCACTGCACTTAATATCATGAACAAAATAAAAATTCTTTCCTTTCTTGCCTTTTTTTTTCTTTTTCTTTTTTTTAATATCTGCAGCACCCAAAAGAAAAAAAGTAACCATGAGAAGGGGGGAAAGGAGAGGCGTGAAGCAGGAAACCTCCCTTTCCTTGTCTAAAGATTGATAAATAAATTAAAATGTTGTCCCCTGAAACCCATCTGGTCCTATGTACAAGTACAAATCATATTCTCGTCTTTTAACGTTGCATCGTGAGTCTCTGAAGTGATCAATCGGGGAGGGCCCGGGGGTGTTGATAGCAAAAAAAGAGCCAAGATGGAAGGCTGTCATTCTTATATCATCTCTGGATAAACACATGCACACACGCAGGTGCATACAACCTCTCTCAAACACACACACACACACACACATTTGCACCCTCAAACATCAGCACCCACGTGAACGCCATCACGAATCTATGATGCCTCAGAATTTCCCGCAAAGAGACGACAGAGAGACGTCACTTTCTCAGTGTTTCTGCCCCGTCATGGAAGAACGGTGAGAGAGATAAACTGGGGTAGTAAAGTTCATCAGGAGGAGGTGCAGTTCTCTGGGCAGTGTGAGAGGGGTCTGGGAAAGGGGGGGGAGGCTGCAGTGGTGGAGGAAGAAGATGGAGTCCTGTGCTGTTTGTCGGTCGGTTGGTGGGGTTGGATGGGTGCGAGGCCGGCAGAGGCTCATGTGTCCCAGCCCATCCGGTCTGTGCTCTCCAGGGACAGGGACTTAGTCTTGTGTGGCGAGGCTGGACTGGGAGGGCTACTGAAGGTGGAGCTGTTGGAAGCTGTGGAGTGTCGGGGGGAGTCCGAGTCCTGGAGGAGACAAATGAAGACAGTAAGAAAAAAAAAAGACAATTAGAGATCGTTTCTCTTCAGAGTAGAGCCTGAGAGCGACAAAACTAACGTTTGCCACACATGCATCAGTCTCTGTCGTTTCTCTCTGCTTATAAATGTCAGCCTGAATCACACTTCTCCCACCCCCCAACCCATCTTCCACTATATTCCACATCATCAGCAGATGAACAGCTCAATTGACCAGAAGTGATCGGCTGAAGGAAAACAAACATGCAGGAAGAGCAGATGATGAGGAGGAGGAGGGGAGGACTGTGTGCGTTACACCTCATACTGTACAGACAGTATGACTCGCATCAGCGGAAAACATGGATGTGGAATTCATGATAGCTGCATCATTTTACATCTCAGTGTAAATGTAGATTTCCACAGTAATCATCTGTTATAGTTGGAATGTAAAACAGCAACAAGCTACAATAATAACCACCAGCTTACACACACACACACTACCGCACTTCACAGGTCAGTGTAGATGGGCAGCTGTGTTTTCTCTTCATTACAATGATATAAATCAGAGCTTAAAATGTATTAAAACTTTTTTTCAACAGGAAAAAATCTGTCTCAGGATCAATAGTCCTCATCTAACCTTCCAAGTCCCATAAAAAGAGTCTCTTGTGGCCACTCCTAGATAATAAGATCATCTTATCTTATGACTTTTTGCAGAACACTGCCAGCCTGCAGACATTTCAGCCATTCTGTTATAATCACAGCGACACCTACTGGCACCATGAAATAACATGTTTTATACTCTGATACTGTCATGAAGACACTGCTGCCCAGCTGCACGGTCAGAAAAAAAACTCTGAGACATTATATTTATCAGTCATACGAGACACGTGTGCATCAGGATTCACTCAAACCATGCATGTATTTGTGCTCAATCAGCTAGTTTCCAACCAGTCTTTGATTTATAATGAACCATTCAGAAGGATTTTGGTCACATAAAGTGAACACTGAAGGATCTTAGGGGAAGCCTGAGAACTGACTATACTTATAATTACGTGTCCTCCTGGCCTAGTTGTGCTCTGAACTGAGACACTCCTGGTTAGAAACATGGGCAAAACACCAGGGAGCAGTATGGAAGCAGACATGCTCTGTGCTTGGCTGGGGCCGGGCAGCGACGGGAAGCAACGTCGCACCATTCCATCAGCAACCAAAAGCTACCAATGAAGGCCAGATGACAGAGACTATGGTGCAGCGATGCTCTCGGTGAAAGATGCAACAAACCATCAGATGCTTGTTGGTGTGACGGGGCTGAAATGGTGCAGCGGGGAAAGGGGGAGGGGGCAGCAGTTCAGTGTATACTTGAAAAGTGTCTGCTCGTAGCTGTAACACTGTGGTCTGCATGATGTGGGTGTGTGTATTCAGTGACACAGTGCTCGCAAATTGTGTGTTTGTTGTAATTAAAACATTACCTTCATTTTACTAAGCAGGGTCCTTAAAGCCCTTTTCAGATCGGGGGTCTTCTCCGACGGTGAGACTGCCTGCCACTGCAGAGGAGAGTTCAGACTGAGCGCCCAGCCCACAGACAACATGCTGGGGTGGGAGGGAGGAGAGTGGGGTGGGGGCAGGCAGGCAGGGAGCGCAGGGAGCGCAGGGCACAGCTATGTTGAGGTGGAGGGAGGCGAGAAATGGGGCAAAATGGAGTTGATGGCCTCCAGGCTTGTGGGCCATGAGGATGGGGAGCCACGGAGAGAATGGCAGGCGGATTGAGGGTGGGTTTGTCGAGGTAGACGAAGCCCATAACTGCACAAGCTACTGTGAGTACTATTTGTTCATGTTTATGTTGCACAGACGAGTCTATGTTGAGACGAGTCTAGTTCGATTTTTTCTATTTTGGGAAGCCATTATGCTGGGAGAGCTACACAGACAGCTGGAGTGGTGGGATGAGATCGCAGATGTTGGGATGTTTGTGACTGATGAGAAAAGGGGAGAGGAGTTTTCTGTTTTTTTTTTTTTGTTTTTTTTTTCCAAAGAGGGAACCAATGGGAACTATCTTTAAATGTATTTCATGTCTGGTTTCTACAGTCGCATGACAAGGGAACAATCATCATCGCAGTCATACAAAGCTGATGTTGGGTTGACGTATAATGTTCTCGCGTTGGCACCAATTGTTAGTAAAGTCAGATTCATTTGTTGCAATGTTTCAGATCTTTTAAGTCAACCGCACATGAAGCTGTATGTTCGGTCTCCGCGTATTCACTGACCTCTCTGTCGAACTGTGAGAGCGGAGCATCGCCACAGTCCATTCCACCACCGGAGGAAAGGGAGCTTTCGGATGGAGAGGTCATGGTCTGGCGTTTGGATCCGTAGCTTCCCCCTGACAGCTCCCTGCGCAGAGCGCTGCCGTTCTGAGAGGACGAGCCTGAACAGAGCAGAGAGGATGAGTCACTGAGTAGAAGCACCCATATGAGGATAGAATCAGCTTTACTAAAGTGGATCAGACTGCGAGACGTTTTTTTGTGTATGTTACTCACGTATGCCCAGTCCGCTGCTGGCGCTCATGGATCGTCCCGGCTCGGCTCGGTTCTTGGTGATGGAGGGGATGCTGACTGAACCACTGAATCCTGCACGAGTCTCCTGAACACGGACGTTCTGGTTTAATCACACACACGACACATGCACACAAACATACACACAGAGGACAGAGTGCAGTGAAGGGAAGAGGA
The DNA here is from genome assembly GCA_036025115.1 of Ambassis agassizii. NCBI lineage: Eukaryota > Metazoa > Chordata > Actinopteri > Ambassidae > Ambassis > Ambassis agassizii. The sequence goes on from JAVQJX010179672.1 coordinate 9,892, forward strand.
GTGAGGAGGGTGCACAGCAGTAAACACAACATGCTCTGACACATTAACACAAATATGTGAATTGATGTGACAAACAGACGTGCATGGCTGGACATCAAAGAGCTCAGGTGGAGCAGCATCAGTACGGTTTAGTGAATAATGCAAAATGAGGGTGAAAAGTTCACAATGTGATGCAGATTAGTCTTTCAGCTTCATTTACTGAATGACTTTTTTGTTGGCATGCTGACGTCAAAAAAATAAAGGGTGTGTTCAGGTGTCTACAACGACGCTGCATACACAAAGGGTGCGTGCTTGAACCTGTACCATGGGCAGGTCCTTCAGGATTTGGATCCCGTCTCCTGGTCCCATGTGAGCCACGTGGTTGAAATTGGTGGGGTTGGAGATCAGCTTGTTCCTCATCTCTGGATCCCGCAGCATCTCTCTGAAATAACACACACACACACACACATATGAGCAGAGCAACAAAGATATCAAGATTAACAACACTGAGTGCAGAGATTAAGTGAAACTAAAAATACAGACGACTCGTCTGGCTCTCCTCCATGAATCATGAACAGCTGCAGAAACCTTTTAGTACTTTCTGCCTGAAATGTCCACAACATGTTCAAACTGTTTTTGGCTCCTTTTTGTGTTGGATGCCGTGTTTGTTTCAGGTACCTCCTCTGCTGAAGTCGCTCTTCCTCAGGCACCCTGAAGGAGAAGCGTCTCTTGTTGTTCATGCTGCGCACCATCTGCTTCCTGCTGTTATCTGACGTCTCCGGGACGACCAGCTCGTCACCCTCTGAAAGATCAAAACAAAGCCGGAAGCACATTCAGACTGGCGACTACAAAGCAGCACAAATTCACCTTTGGTAGCTGAGTCTGACAGGGCAAGGAGCTACGTCAAAGAGAGCAAACAATGCTGGACAGGTAAACACTAAAAAAAATATCCTACTCTCAAACCATCCGTATTCCATCTTTGTAACTATGACAATAGCATCTATTGCCCTCAATAAGACAGAATTCATACCAGCCATCTTGTTTCTGAAGTAGATGAGGCGCACCGTTTCCAGACCGAGCAGGTTCAGAGAGCCGTCAACATTCAGAGGTCGCACCTGTAGAAGAACCAGAGAGATCCCTGATCAATTAACATCAAATGTTTCTGACTTATCATCTGTTTAACTGGAGATTTTTATTCATCTCTCTGATGTGGGAGTGTAGCATGTTAATATGGTGACAAAGGATACACAGTTCATCCGTTTACTCCACCAGATGGAGCCAAAGCTGCCTCTCCACTGCTGCTCACACACTAACCTTCTTGAGAGGAATGGTCTGAATCCACTCCATGGTGTTGACATCAAACACATCAATAGCATTTTCACTGTACACTGACAGGTAGGGTGCGTTGTAGCCTGCAGAAAAAGGAGATACTTTTACACCTTTGTACCTCAACCTATGTCATTTTTGTGAATAATTACACACAATGTGGTATTTTAACACATATGCACTCACAGGCAGCGTTGGGTACAGCCGGCCACATCAGCTCCTGCTGCCGTGACCTGCGGCCCTGTGAGTCCACGTAAACCCCGACAGCGCCGAAGCACAGCAGCAGCTCTTTGCTGGAAATCTCCACAGCGCAGAGGGCATCCAGGTTATGCTGAGGGATGAAGGCCAGGGTGTGGTCTTCAGGGTGGAGCAGACTGACTGGGGACATGTCCCCATGGACACTATGGAGATTTTCAGGAATCAGAATTTTACTCAAAACAAACATTACATAGACATAAAACTGCATGTACTTAGATAAACATACCTGTAGCGCATGAAGCCGGACTGATAGCCCACATATAGACGCTCACTGAGCAGACCCATCCACTGAACCTGTCCTGGAGCCTGCAGCTCCCGAAGCCGGCGGTGACGTGATTTACTCTTATTCACCTGCAAGATCATGGAGATTTTTTTTCAGACAAAAATAAACAAGAGTGCAGACAAACAAGTCATCTGTTAGTGCATGGCCTCTGACCTCATAACATATGATTTGTCTCTTCATGGCTACGCAGAGGCAGGTGAGGGAGCCGTTACGGACAGGACCAGACACAATAGTCTGACAGCCTTTCGTTTCAGCCAGCTTGTAGGACTCTGTCTCGCGCCCATCCAGAGCCTGTGTGGGAAAGAGGCGGACGTGGCGGTTCCTCCCAGAGATGACCGCCAGCAGCTGCTCCTGGGGGATCAGGTCGATGTGATAGACCTTTTTGTTGTCCCCCACTCTGATTATTTCTGAAGGAAGACATATGAAGACATATCAGTCCACTGCTTTTATCAAATCTGACATCAACATGATAATGAGAATATAATGTCTTACCATCTTTGGTGACATGGACCACAAAAAGGCCTTCCTCGTTGCCCAGGGCGACACGCTCGTGATCTGAAAGAAACAAATGAAGAGATGGACATTTCAAAACACAGTCATAGGCACACTTCTGAGGCTAGAGGCTTTTTCTGATCTAATTAGGCACAAACATAAAAAAAACAGCTCACACAGACAAGCTGTCTATTTTTGAAATAATGACTGTAGGCAGACTGGTGTCATGATGGAGGCTGAGTACATATTTCTTTATATGAGCCAAGTGCCCACCTATAATAGCAGCAGACTGTGTCGTCTTGATGAGGGGCAGAGTGCTGTCGTAAGCCTCCTTGGGGACGTAGACGAATCGCTCCTTGAGTTTGTTCTTCTTGAGGATGCGGTGGAGCTCATTGAGGAGGCCCACCCATTTGTTCCTCTCCTGATCGCTGTCAGCCAGGATCAAGATGGAGGGTTTGTGGCTGCTGGAGGGGGAGAGCTGGGACGCTGTCACCTGAGAAATAATGGAAAACGTCCATTATGTTTTCACATACAAAAAGCAGTGATGCACACGTTTCAAAAGAAGGCAAGTGGCAGACCACTAAATGGTAACTCACTCTGAATATACAGGGGATGTCCTTGCGGTTGGCGTGGATGACATCAGAGGCCAAGACAGAGCTGACTGAAAACTCTTCATCCCTGATGACAGAACGGGACAGATCAGAGAGTCAGGGCGTTGCTTTTTAGGAGCTGTGAGGAACTTGTGATACTGCCTGCCTTACCTCATATCTATGACTTGGCTGACTACTACACTTGGCTGTGTTGCTTTCCCTTCTCCCACTTCATACAGGAACAGTTTGAAGTCACAGACCACAGCCACTGCCCTCTGCCAGCCCTTCTTCACCCCTGTCGGTTTGGGCACCTACAACACAGGCCCATGCCTTCAGTGTGAGCAGTACCGATATATATGTAGGAAGGTTTACCTCTGTGTGAGTGTGAAAGGTGCATTTGTATTGAAATTCAATTAGCAGCTCAGAGACCAGTGAGTGTCTCAAGGTCTCTGCATTCTTTCAAAGTGACTTCACCAAGTCGCTCACCCTGACGTGCCCTTCATATGCAGTACCAATGCCCCTTTGTGGATCGATGCCCAGCGGGCCCTTGGTCTGGTCCTGGGGCACTGGACACACAGCTGGAGCCTTGTCCGCACAGGTTACATGGCAGGAGAAATTACATACTGGAAAGAGAGAAGGACAAGAGTTTCTCTTCAAGTTTCATGCATTGATTTCGCATTCAGCAGGGGGCAATAGCAGATTGTTTTCAGTTTCTTACCTTCACACGTACAGCCTTGACGGATGAGGCCAACCATGAGGGAGGTGCACTGGTTACACTTAGTGGGAGTGTTAAATGTTTTAACTATAAACTGATGTGCTTTGGGCTGTAGAACAAGCGAGAGAATCAGAATTAATGCTTTCATAACATGAGGCAGTCAGTGAAACCATTAATTTGTCTTACCTTAGGTGAGGAGCGTCCGATGCTGCCATACCCTCCCGAGCGCATGGTGGGGGTCTGAACTGTCCGAGGCGGATGGTCTATCAACTGCATGACAGGACACATAAGCAGTGATCTTTAGCACTCTACTTCTGTGAGAGTTTGCACAATAAATTAGCAACAATCATCTTTAAATAGCCTCCTAAGACAGAATTCTTCAACAGAAAAAGGCAATAATACGACTACTTAATGTTACAATTTTATCTGTTCCTGATGTTGTTTACAAGCACTTCTTCCTGTTGTAAACACCATTTAAAAATCCAGCAGTCACATTCAGGATGCTGGTATTTACTTGCTGCTAGATATTTTAAAGCAATCTGACAACATTCCAGGTTCAATTTAGTGTCTACAGGCCTGAGTGTTCTGCTCATCGTTGTGCTGCTGGCTCTGCACATTGCTCCATAATTTAATTACTTTCTATTCACAATGGATGACTCACTTCACAATCTGAGCTTTGTGAGTTTTAGCTGAACACACAATTGTCAATAAATGGCTGCATTCTCATTCCTCACAAGGCCTGCCGTACATGTTTTCAGTGAGGATGCTAATGCTAAGCTAAACAGCTATTCTCAGGAGAATCCTTATGTTATCCTTATGTTTGGGAGGTGTCGGGATCGTCTAACCTCTATGGGCTCCATATCACTAGCCATAGAAGGTGAACGTGAGCGGGACTTGAGGTGGGCCTTAGGGTCATCTTCCCGAGATGGAGTGTTGGAGGGGGTGAAGTTATCCATAGAGTCCACCTAAAGGCAGGGCAGAGGGGAGAGACAATAAGAGAATAAAGTGGGAATGATGATGATGGGAGGAATAGGGATGATGAAAGAAGAAGAAGGTGCAGGTAAAAAGAGCAGAAGGAGATGAAAGCGAAAGAAGAAAACCAGAGGACAATATGCAGCATCCAACAGATAAAGCACCAAAATACTCAAAGAGAAAAGTCACCATCACCCCATGTCACTAAGACCATGCTACAACACTGAGCACCATAAAATCATGCACAGCCATTCACATAGCTACAAATAATAAGAAATACAGATACAACATAAATTCCATTCAAACACAAATCCCTGTGACAGCACAAATCAAAAGCCCTGCCATGCAATCAGACAATAAATACACACAGGCACACAAAAACAACATCAGTGTGACGAGACAGCACATTTAGAAAGGCTTGATAAGACCGCAGAGTGCAGTGATGGTGCTTACACGTCTGCCTTTGCTAGCTGGGCCAACGGATGGCGAGCGCTTCAGTGTGGCAGGAGGAGAGGCAGAGAGTGGCACAGAGACACAGAGATGAGTGGACGTCAGAAAGGCTGTCTGACACGCTTATTTCAACAGACTGAGAGAGAGACGTGAACTTGGTGGGATACGGCTGGATTTCATTCAACCAGTGGTTACCAACCAGTTGTGTTGGATGCACCTCTGAAGTTCCACATCAGGTGTTATTTTGGCTACAAATGTCTTTTCTAAATAATCCTTTAATGGAATCACTACTTCAATGTCATGTCGAGGCGCAGGTACACCTGGTTGGAAAACACTGGAGACTACTGTTTGTCCGTTAGGGGTAGACTGAGGATAGAAACTGAGTGTGGATGGATGCTAATGGGAAAATACAAATGGTAAATGGGAGGTAGCAGCTTAGGAAAGTCAGAATGACAGTAAACAGAGGGGGAAAAAGCCAAAGTGGAGCCACTTGAACAGCCCTCTAAGCTACAATATGAGGCCTAGAAAACTAAATATGAAAGAAAAACTGAAAAAAATGTCCACCTTGACGAGATAAGGAGCACTGAAGGATGTTATGATTATTTTATCAGGGAAAAACTTTTTGACAACAGAAATCTGAGATCAAAGTCAGACTTTTGAAAATATTATCTGAATATTTTGATTACATTCATTCAGTCATCTTTTTTTCTTATGGCAGAAATCTAACATTAAATATGCAGTAGAAATGAAGATAAAATGATCTTTTGTGTATTCAGATTTCAGACTTCTAATGTCAGGGAGACATTTTCTCAGAAGACCTAATCTTCCTCACACTAACACTGATGCACACATATTCATTGCTACACTACACTACTCACACAAACACATCTACCAATATCTTTCTCTTCTAGAGTAAATCTTCACAGTCCTGCAGACACTGAACCTAACCAAGATAAACTTACATCTTCCCAAAACTCAATTAAAGAAGATGAGGATGAAGAATAAGAGTCCTGGTGTACCACAGAGTGAAGCGAGGGAAAAACAACCAAAAAAAAGAGAAAAATTCATGTGAACAAAAAATAAGAAAAGAATGAAAGAAAAAATAAAACTGTTTTATGAGAGTGTTTTTAAACAGGCAGAGATCTGTGCGCTAACATCACCTTTTTCCTTTAAAAAAAACTTACGTCAAACTGGTCGAGGGCTGAGGTGGGGGCATTGAGAAAAGCCAAGAATGAATTCTGGGAATCCTGGTGCTTGACACCTGTAGACACAGAACACAACTGGAGTTAAGTACGTGATATTAACACATCAAAGGGTGACTTGAACAAAATGAGTCACAGGACTGTTTCCAAGAGCTGCAGCTGGGTTCATATGACCTTTGAAACAATACCTTTACATAGCACATGATGTTATTTCTCAAATATAGGTGCAAAGCTGTTCTCATTTGGGTAACTGATTGTAGCCTAGCCCGCTTTTACTGTGATAATCTCAACATAATGATAGTTCACTTTCAGGCACATAATGCACAGACAGAAAGCAGCTGCTGTTATATTCACCCCGTCGTAACCGCAACTCCTCCATCTCCTTTTTCAGCCGGTCGATCTCAACAAGGAGTTCCTGGTTTTTACTCTCCACCTCCTGCAGTTTACTGAAGGGTCAGAGATGATAATGCATCACATGCTGTTCACAGAGTGCGGTTCATTCAGCTATTATCTTAAAGTGCCATGTACCATTCTGTGGAAATGTTGTTGGCCTTGACTTTGTTCAGCTCGTCCTGGATGCCTTGCTTGGCTCTGATCTCAGCGTCCAGGGCTGACTGCAGCTCAAGACGTGCCGACATGTCCAGCTTGGCGAAGCGCCGCATCTTCCACGGCATGTCCTGAAACGAGATGGTAACGGCTAAATGTTAGTGACAGACAGACAAACATCACCTGTAAAAGCATTTAGTTGATTTAAAATCAATAGTAACCAGAGATGGAAACAGTGTTTGTGCGTATTTTACACAACAATTTAGACACTCAACTATCAGCTATGATATGATAGTGACAGAAAATCTTTCAAGGTTTCCAGGATAGCCAGCTGATGACAGACAACAGACCAAGACTGCCTGTTCCCTCACTGTTTACAGTGAGTCACTGGCACCTTAAGACAGGTGTGTAGTTGGAGTTTAGCCAAATAAATATGATAATTAGTTCTGCCTCTGTAGGCCTCACAAATGTGATTGATCAGTACTAGTCAGACTAATAACGGACACTAAAGACTACACAGTCTGGTCCCTTCGGCAGATTGGTTTTACCGTGGCTTTCGCCCCCAGGCTGGTGCTTCTTAGTCCTTCCAGCTCTTCTGTCATCTTAGTGGCGAGAGCCTGCAGGTAACCCCGAGCATCCTTCTCATCACTCACCCTGCAGAGGTGGATATGCGTTTTGAATTATGTTTATGTTAACAGCATTGACAAGTTAGTTTAACCTTCCTTCAGCAGGAGAAGAGAAGAACACTCACACACACACATAATGTACACACACCACCTTTATGACACCATGACATCACTGTGTGCTCTTCAGATGACCCATAAACACCTATCAGAGCATTAACTAAGCAGAAAGCCAATCCTATTGTACAGGTATCCAGATGAACTATTGTTGCAAGCAATCATATTATGGAAACAATATTTTCCTCATTTACCTCCTGCAGTAGCAGAATTCTGCCACCAGGGTGCAACAGTGTTCACAAAAAAAATCTTCTATTGGAACTTAACATTCCAGACTCAACATTTGTATGTGCATGTTTGGAATGTGTTTATGCCTGCATTGGTGTGTGTTTCTGAGTCTGGGTAGCTGCACTGTGTGTGTGTGTGTGTGTGTGGTATGTGCACTATGTAAAGACTTCAGTCTCTTCCAACAGAGGGAGGCCGAGCAGCTGGTGAGGTGTCAGCTGCAATGGGAAGTGATCTGAGAGGAAGGGAGGGTCAAGTAGCTCCGAGATACTCTGAGGCATGTGAGAAATGCTGTCGTTATACTGTAAGGACGAGACCTACAGTATAAGTAACTAGACTGTGTGTGTGTCTATTAACGATTCAGTGTGTGTGTGTGTGAGGCTGAGTAAAGTGGTCTCAGTTTGTTCTATACCATTCTCAGGAAAGAATATGCCTGAGCAAGTAAGTATGGGACATTTGAGAAGGTGTGTGTGTCTTACCACTGGATGATTTCTGTGATCTGTGCCTCCCAGTGAGCCACACTCTCCTTTTTGTCAGCCAGCTCCCTCATCTCATCTTCCAGCTGTCGGTTGGAGCTGCTCACCTTCTCAAACATGCTCGTCAGCTGAGGGAGTAACCATGTAAACACACACACGCACACACGGACACACACACAGATCGCATTAAACATAATATTAAAAAGTGTAATACCATAAAGCTGTCATGAGAATTCTGACACAGGGTAAATGGACTGATATATAAATTACATTTGAACACTGTGTAATGAGTCTAACAGGTTCAGTTATGACTGTGTGGCTGCTCAGCTTTAAACATGATGACTGTGTCAGTGTACACACACATGCAAAACTAATCACTGCATTGATGACGATGGATTCAGTGATTCAGTTCCCAGATGCTCCACCAATGCTGCTGCAGAGGTGTATATGTGCTCACACACATGTTCTCTGGGCGATGTTCTCTGAACGTCATGGTGAAATCACAGCAAGTCTCAAACTGCCCTGTTGTTTCTTTAAGTGCTTCACTTTGAGGGCACATTTTTGGTTCCTTGCATCTTGTGATGACTGTGATGTAATGAGCAAGCCGAGACAATGATTTAATATTGTTTTGGAAGTTCCATTCCCAAACAACAATGCCAATGACTTAAAATAATGTGCGTGTGGTGGAAAGGAGTTAAACCACAGAAATAAACACAAACACAGTGAAATGTGTTCATATATTTGTTATGTATTCTGACATTGAAGTTTATATCACAGTAAGAGATATCACCACCACACAGACGGTGGAAGCTGCTCTAAAAGGTGAGAGGTAAAGACGGATAAAAACAATGGCAGCACTTTTTAATGTTGTGTTAAGTGCAGTGATCCAGATTGTCTATCTGCAGATCACAGCTTGTATGTATAAGAGCCAGATTTCTCCAGTATTTTCCTCTGAGAACCTAATCTAACAGTGTAACAGTGTAATCTGTGATGGAGTGTATTATCTCATTTATCTAAGTGACTGTCAGGTCAGGCCGACCACTTCTGAATTTTTGAGGTCATGGACAGATTTACTTCAGTTTTTAGCATCTAATTTTGTTATTACAGATTAGTCTGCTGAGCCATTAAAGGCTACAGACATTTTTGTGGACTTTAAAAATGTTACCAAAATCCTCCACAGTGGTGTACTACAGTCCATTCAAAGCTTTTATTTTGTTCTTTTTTTAGGAT